>MU669898.1:7156-61987 GCA_026770625.1 Nicotiana glauca | reverse complement strand
TTATCAACGGTTCAGATTAGCTTCCACACACGGCGTCGTTTTATTTATTAAGCAACCATTACTCTGGACCGTTTGTTCAGAGTTTCAACGGTCTAGATTTGATATTCTGAACGGTGTCGTTTGGCTTAGTTATATGGCAGATCGGGCTTCTTTCTTTTGGGCCTGGGCAGTGTTATTTAACACTTGGGCTAATAATTATTGTATTTAGCCCAATATTTGTATTGTATTATTTGCATTATACTTCCTTTATATTTTTTTTGTATTTTTGTATTTATTTATTTATTTCTTTTCTATATTTTTGTATTTTACTCTTGTATTTATTTTCTTCTTTATTTTCCTTGTATTTTCCTTTTTCCTTTAATTTTCTGATTTTTTACTAAATTTAAAGAGTAATTAATTTCTATTTTTAATACTTTCTAATTAAAAAACAAATAAATGTGTATTTTGATTTTCTTTGTTTTGTTTCCAAAAATTATAAAAATAAAATCCTGGTATTTCCACCTATTTTATGAATTATTATTATGCACACAATTATCAACAAATTGCCACAAAAATTCAAAAAATCATTTTGCATATATTTGGGAATAATTTGCTTAGGGCAAAAATCACGTGCTCACAGCTGAGAAAGTTGGGCGTGGAAAGAACGTAAAGTGAAAGATTGTACTCTGATTTGGACTTGTAAGACGAGGATGACCAAAGCCCAAAAATGAGCAGTCACCGAGCGAGCCATAGAGGTTGAGGTCGAACAATGAATAATATGAAAGACGGCTAGTATAGTCTTGGAACTAGTAATAGGAATATTCTCCCGAATATTCCCTTTGTTGTCTTTTTTAGGATTTTTAGAGAATATCTCATATAAATAAAAAGAAAGAGAGAAGAAAAGGGACACATGAGATAGAATATTGAATAAACTATTGTAAGAAGTTGACAATTGAGAGAGTATACAAAGCTTACCTTTCTATAGTGATTGATTTCGTCCATTATTTTTCCTTTTTACTCACATGATCCAAGAAAGCATATCTTATATTGTCGTTCACTGCTCTGTCTCATTGTCAGAGGGAAGAATCTTCCACATCATTTGATATTTGGGTGAAGTGTTCTTCCTATTTATATTTATTGTCATTTCTCATATTTATTGCATGCCCTCATTCCTTCATTTATTTACAGAAGTATCATTAAATCACTTTTCGGCCTTAAATAGCTTTAATGCGATTTCTAGGTTGTTACTTTCCATCAATCTTGGATCTAGAATTTACTATGTTTAATTTACCTATAATCATTTTACTTAATTAGTTTAACAAAAAGATTTAAGACTTTTTGGTCAAACAATTGCTACTTAGTTGATTCGAACCCAAAATTCTGAAATGGGAAAAGGTCCAAATTTATCCTTGTACTATTATAAATAGTTTACATTTATCCTCCGTTATACTTTCGGTCTAAATATATTCTTACCGTTAAAGAATTAAATAAATTTACCCCTAACCCTAAAGGTTATCTACGGTGGCACCTAACACCTCAATTAAAATGCCACATAAGAGTCCATATCACCATTTTTTATAATTTCTTCTAAAATCTATTCAGCCTACTGTTTATTTATCTTCCATTTGACTATTTGACCAGAAAAATTTCATTTCCCCGTGCAATTATTTCCTTACCTTCCGCCCCCAACATTTTTTCATTTACTAACACCAACAACACTTTGCTAAACCATAATATAACACACCCAAAAACAAACTACCCAATGTTGATACCCAATTTTTTTCTATATATTTTCAATATGCAAAGTAACTTCAAAATAGCATATAAATGCATACATAAGCATGTCCAAATATTTTATTATTTTTTATAATTTTTTAAAGGTTTAAATCGATTTATTTTTTCCTCTTTTATCCATAAAATCTCAATAATTATTTCCAAAATTAGTAAATGATTCATTTATGGGATTTTTATATTTATGCCAAAATATGGCTAAAATAATTTTTACATATTTTTACAATTTTATTTAGTATTTTTAAAGCTAAATTGCACATAATTGCAATATTAGCCATTTTAAGGTTTAATTATGTATTATATTCATGAAATTGAGGCTTGTATTTTTTTAAATTGTAAATTGTATGTCATAAATCATTTTAGCCCTTTTAATTTAGTTTTCAGAAATCATTTACTATTTTTATAATTTAAAAAGGAGAAAATTGGCTATTTAAATAATAACCCATTTGTATTTAAATTTAGCCTAAATTGAACTCCAATTCCGAAGTAAACCAGAACCTAGCCCATTTTTAAACCCAACCCAAGCCCGGATCCCTACCTACCCATTTAATCCAGGCCATTGATCATTCATATCAACAACCACTACTCACCTACCTAAAATAAACCTAAACAACCCTTAAATTCGTGATTCTATCCAAGAGGGATTTCTAAACTTTTCCAACAAAATTCACGGATTGAGTGCCAAAACTAGTAATAGATTCAACTTTTCCAACCAAAATTGAGTTAAGAACATTTACCCCGTTGTCCTCTATGAAAATCTCCTGAAAAATCGCCTTACCCGAGCTCCAAATCGCCAAAAATGAAAAATGGGAACGAAGTCCCATTTTCAGAACTTAACATTCTGCCTAGGCACATTTTCGCTTCTGCGGTCATTTAACCGATTCCGCTTCTACGGCTTTCGCTAAGGGTCGAATTTCCGCTTCTGTGGACTAATAGTCACTTATGCGATTCCGCTTCTGCGGGAATTCTTACACTTCTGCGGAAAAATGGACGGGGCACCAGCGTCCGCTTATGTGATGCCCAGGTCGCTTCTGTGACCACGCTTCTGTGATTGCCAAGTCGCTTCTGCGACTCCGCTTCTGCGATTCCCAAGTCGCAGAAGCAAAAATACCAGAAGAGAAAACTTCAGCTGCTGCAACACTTCTCTGATCTCTCTGTCAACCATCCGAAATCATCCCGAGGCCTCCGGGACCTCAACCAAACCTACAAACATATCTCATAACATCACTCAAACTTGTACCAATCCTTAAACCACCTAAAACAACGTCGAAAACTCGAATTAATCAAGGATTTAAGCCTAAGAACTTTGAATTTCATCAAAACACGCTTTCGATCAAAACCTAACCAAACCTCGTCCGAATGACCTGAAATTTTGCACACACATCCCAAATGACATGACGGAGCTACCGTAACTTCCGGAATTCCATTCCGACCCTCGGGTCAAAATCTCACTATCGGACCGGAAACTTCAAAAATTCAAACTTCGGCATTTCAAGCCTAATTTAGCTACGGACTTCCAAAATACATTTCGAACACGCTCCCAACCCCGAAATCACCTAACGGAACCATCAGATTTCCATTTCGAGGTCGTCTTCACATTGTTCTGACTACAGACCACTTTCCAACACTTAAGCTCTCATTTAGGGACTAAGTGTCCCAAAATTCTCCGAAACTCAACACCGAACGTCCCGGCAAACCAAAATAGCAGAAATGAACTTAGGGAAAGCATTTAATAAGGGTAATTTCTAAAAATGACTGGCGGGTCATTATATCCTCCCACACTTAAACATTCGTTCATCCTCGAACGAGCATAAAGAATATACCTAAAGTAGTGAAAAGATGAGGGTATTGGCTGCGCATATCCCGCTCGGTCTCCCAAGTCGCCTCCTCGACTGGCTGACCCCGCTACTGAACCTTTACTGAAGCAATGTTCTTTGATCTCAACTTTCTGACATGTCTATCCAATATAGCCACTGGCTCCTCAACATAAGATAAATCCTTGTCCAACTGGACTGAGCGAAAATCCAACAGATGCGACGGGTCCCCCTGATATCTCTGGAGAATCGAAACATAAAATACCGGATGGACTCCTGCCAAGCTGGAAGGTAAGGCAAGCTCATAAGCAAACTCCCCAACATGCCTTAATATTTCAAAAGGGCCAATAAACCTCAAACTCAACTTCCCTTTCTTCCCAAATCTCATAACGCCCTTCATAGGCAAAACCGAAGCAGAACCCGCTCACCAACCATATACGAAGCATCTTGAATCTTCCTGTTCGCGTAACCCTTCTGTCTGGACGAGGCTATACAGAGTCCATCCTGAATCACTTTAAACTTTTCCAACGCATCCTGAACCAAGTTTGTGCCCAATAATCTAACCTCACCTGGCTCGAACCAACCCTCCGGGTCTCTGGTGTGCATAATTAACCTGCTCACAGTTGGGGCATCGAGCTACAAATGCGACTAGGATCTGAAATATCCAACCTCACAATAGGCTGGCAAAGGCCTGAACATCCATCGCCATAGGCCTCTTGATAGTGGTAGGTAAGCCAAACTTCCCAAACTCTCTGCCCGGCGACTCAAAGCATCAGCCGCTATATTAGCTTTGCCTGGGTGATACAGGATAATGATGTCATAATCCTTCCGCAACTCTAACCACCTCCTATGGCGCAAATTTAGATCCTTTTCCCTGAACAAGTGTTGCAAACTCCAATGGTCAGTATAAATCTCACAAGGCACATCGTACAAATAATGACGCCAGATCTTCAGGGCATGAACGATAGCAACTAACTCAAGGTCGTGGACAGGGTAATTCTTCTCATGTATCTTCAACTGTCTGGATGCGTAGGAAATTACCCTACCGTCTTACATCAACACCACTCCAAGGAAAACCCGTGAGGCATCATAATAAATTGTATAAGACCCCGAACCAGTAGGCAATATCAAAATTAGGGTTGTAGTCAAAGCTGTCTTGAGCTTCTGAAAGCTCGTCTCACACTCCTCTGTCCACTAAAATGGAGCACCCTTCTGGGTCAATCTAGTCATAGGGGCTACAATCGATGAAACCCCCTCCACAAAACGACGGTAGTAACCTGCCAAGCCAAACAAACTGCGAATCTCTGTAGCTGAGGATGGTCTGGGCCTACTCTACACTGTTTATACCATCTTTAGATCCACTCGGATACCCTCACTCGATACCACGTGGCTTAAAAATGCCACGGAATACATCCATAACTCACATTTTGAAAACTTTGCATATAATTTATCTTCTCTTAGGGTCTGAAGCACTGTTCTCAGTTGCTGCTCATGATCTTCCCATCTCCGGAAATATACCAGAATTTCATCAATAAAGGCAATGACAAAAGAGTCGAGATATGGCTGGAATATACTATGCATCAAATGCATAAATGCCGCTGGGACATTGGTCAACCCAAATGACATAACAAGAAATACGTAATGGCCATACCGAGTCCTGAAAGCAGTCTTCGGGATACCTGACTCCCAAATCTTCAACTGATGGTAACCTAAGCGCAAGTCAATCTTAGAAAACACTCGTGCGCCCTGAAGCTGGCCAAATAGATCATCAATACGAGGCAAGGGATAACGGTTCTTCATTGTAACCTTATTCAACTGGCAATAATCGATGCACATATGCATAGAACCATCATTCTTCTTCACAAACAAGACAGGGGCACCCTAAGGTGATACATTGGGCCGAATAAAACCCTTATCAAGCAAATTCATGTAATTGATCCTTCAAATTAACTGAATGTTTCATCTCATCCTTAGTATATAACCTTAGGATAGGACCCAAACTTCAAAATCTGCCATTTGTCATAGGATCCGAATTCCACATCATCACACTGCATTAGTCTTATTTCAACACACTTTAACTTTTAATAGCGTTTAAACACTTCGAAATTGTTTTCTTCAGTATGTTACATTCTCCCCCACTTAGGGTCGTTCGTCCTCAAATACACAACGTAACTTATTTCTTTCTTTTCACATCTTAATGTCTCAAAATTTTCTAACTCCCAAATTTTTCAAAAATTTTAACAGAGCCTCCCCTGTAATTGGGCCTATCCACCTGCTAGAGTAACACCAAAACAGCTCCTAACAACACATCCACAACCCAATGAAACACCACAATGTATATATCAGTAACACTAATCTCAGCATTACAAGCATCGCATTATCATAATGATATCTAGACATAAAACATATCATATATATGTCCATAACCACGTCTCTGGCCATAAAAGTCGTTCAAGGATTAAAACATTGCCAATTAGCCTTATGTTACCAAACATCTTATTTCAAACCTCCACTTTACTCACAACAAGGCATGGAGACCTCATAATTACTCGTCCGAATTAATGAGTCACATTTATCGCCACCTGGGCTCCCATCTCATAGGCTAAAACTCAACATTTCCAACACAAAAATGGTTGAATATTAACAGAAAATATATAAGAATTGTCTAATAAGCCTAACATATATGACTCCCATTTAAAATATAGTACAAGATTTTTTTTTAATTTCATAAAAGGAGAATTTTAAACACATAAACTTTTCACCACCGGGACCTTGTCCTTATATAACATCCACCTCAGCTTGTAGCTCGGTTTAAAATATTTCACATTATATAAAAATTTGAGTATCTCATCATCAACTCTGAATCACAAGTATTTGCACATTGTGCCAACTGAAATTTTCATTTCCTTTCTCTCTTCTTTTAAATAATTTTCGTCAAAGAAAATCACAAATTTTAATGAAACCTCATAACGAAAGGGCATATAATTCACAATTGAATTTAATTATCCTGAAATCACATCAAAACTCACTGTAGTAAGTAATAGAAAGTCTCTTTTAGCCTCATAGCTATTCTTAGTGACCAACACATATTGAAAGAAATAGCTATCTCCATATAATATCCCAACGTGTGTATTCACATAAGTAGATTTCAGGATTACAAAGCTCACTCATGAGTGGAGCATATTAAGAGGACTCGCCTCAATTTTCAGAACCGAAACAAATTAAGGAAAAATATCATTTTTTTAAAAATTGGAATTGTATTTGTAACGACACCATCTGGTGTAGTGGCCTCAGCCACACCATAGCAATTATATCAATGGGTCGGGCCTTCACCTCTCAAGTGACATATACACGCTCGCCCTCCATCTCTAACTTGTAGTGTACGTAGATTAGTAACTATAATGGAGTGTGTGGACTGAGTGTTCTGATGAAATAGATTTCTCCAAAGTATGGGACAATTTCTCATGATGTTTCTAGTATCACCACATTCATAACAACCCATCTGCAGTTTGGCTACTTATACTGAGTCTATGCCGGATAACTAGAATAACCATTTAAGGAATCCCATGCTAGTGGTGCATTAAAAGATGACTATCCCATGAGAGTGCCCTGATTAACTGGAGTACTACGAGTATTCTGAAATTGTTTCCATTTCCCTGCTGATACTGAAATGTAGAATTATTATAGATATAGGAATATCGAAAGTCCCAACATCATCCCATGCGAATCTCAGCTCTTACTCATATACAAGTTTTAGAGAACTTTTGAATACCACATAAATACATCTCAGGTCAAATCTGATATGACACATGACCCACAATTTGATCGTTGATAGTGGACTCTCTTCACTCTGGTTCAAAGCCATAGGATACATCCCGATACTCCACAATACTAACATTTATTGCTCGTACGTCACCATCATAAGACACCTCAACTGTTCGTTTGGCACATGTCATTCTTAGGACAGTTAAACTCACTTCATCCAGTATCTCGGTTGCTAGTTGTACCATTCGCTAAATAGACATCTCATACGAACCACATAGCCTCTATTACCACAAACTATCTTTAGATCTACATCCACCTCGTGACTCTACCATTACTGCGACGATTAGGCAATTAAGTAAACCTTCTTAAGACCTTACTTTTGAACCAGATGTCAAGATATCAGAACCTATCACACCCTATGTGCACAATTGAATGTTCTCTCAATACTTCTGCATTATCGATATGGATGACACACGGTAACAATGGTTGAGAAAATTCTTGGCTCCCTTATAATCTTTCTGTAGAATCACGAACCATCGGCGCATAATTGATATCGAGTGAGCAATTTCAATACACGAGTGGATGCAAAAAAAGAACATATGATATAGGCTCCAAACTGAATAAATGACGCACGATAAGGAATGAAATGAAGTGGAATATTCCTAACGGTTACATAGCCTCTCATAGATAAGTACAGACGTCTCTGTAACGATCAGTGAGACTCTAATAAACCGGCCTGTGTTTCGTGACTCCTATGAACATAAAGCTCTGATACCAACTTGGCACGACCCCAGTTCACCCTCCGTGAACATGTCGTGACGGCACCTAGTCCTTACGACTAGGTAAGCCTAACAATGCGGAAACCAATTAACTTGCGGAAATAAATAACTAAAATTTAAAACAGCTAAAAGAAAATTATATAAAAGTGCCACTTGTCATAATACAACCCAAATCACGGAAATCCAAAACAAATCCCAAAACCCGAAAACTCGCAGGAAACACAGGCTAATAGAAATGTAATACACTGCTCTAACTCTAGAATGTCTAAACAACTGAAAGAAAGGAAAGGAAAGTCATATACTAAAGTTGGAATAAGATAAAGACTCCTAGTCTGTGGACGCGGCAGATATACCTCGAAATCTCTGCTAGATCTCTCCGCCTCGAGGATAGTACGCCTGGGTGGAGATATCTGGAACTGCACATGAAAAACATGCACAAAAGGGGCATGAGTACACCACAACAGTACTCAGTAAGTGCCAAGCTTAACCTCGATTGGGTAGTGACGAGGAAGGTCAGGGCCCTATAGAGATAAAATATAATAATAAAGTTGACAACGATATGGAATAAGCAGAAATAATGAGATACAAATATGAAGTAAGTCATTATACAAACAACAATTAACACACAGAGAATAAGATAACACAGAAATAAACAGCTCAAAGTCAGTACCAATAATCAGGATCTCCCAGGTTGCCGTCCTGTAGTCCATTTTATCAATCTGTCCGAGGAGCTCCCGGGATACCGTCCCGTAGTCCACCATATGAGTATATCTGAAGGATCTCTCGGGAACCGTCTCGTAGTCCAACTATCAATGTGCAGGGGGATCTACCTGGAATCTAACCCGTAGTCCCAAAGTAAATGTGCAAAAGGATCTACCGGGAATCTAACCCGTAGTCCCAAAGTAAACAAACAAGGGGTGGAGCTACCAGAATCCCACATCCGTAGTCCCAATATAAATACGCAACCACAATCAGAGAATATTTAGAAATGAAGTACAACAATACAATGCAACAGGTAGTTATAGCCTAACATGTTCCACGTAGTGCAATTAAGGCAATTTAAGCATATAGGCAAATTGGATCAACTAACATGCTTTTCTAGACTAGCACAGACTATAATGGCAAGTAGAATAAAGCAAATACGAAAGAAACTCAGTTTAAATATTTTAAGTAAAAATTTGGGTTTTCAACAATTAGCTCAAGTACGCGCTCTTCACCTCACGTACAAGGCATTCAATTACCAAATATCACATCCTAAGGGACAAATTCCCTCACACAAGGTTAGACAAGCCACTTACCTCTAACCGGCTCAAATTCAACTAGAAACCACGTTCTTGCCACGAGTATTCGACTCCAAATGGTCCAAATCTATTAAATTAAATATCAAAACGTAAATTACACTTCAAGTAATGGATTCTATAATTAAATTATAAGAAAATGCGCAAAATTATGTAAAATGACCAAAATGCCCCTCGTGCCCACGTTTCGTAATCGAATAAATTTTATATTTTCAGAACCCTCGCACTCTTACGAGTCTAACCATACCAAAATTATACAATTCCCATCACATTTCGACCCTTAAATTCGTGATTCTATCCAAGAGGGTTTTCTAAACTTTTCCAACAAAATTCGCGGATTGAGTGCCAAAACTAGTAATAGATTCAACTTATCCAACCAAAATTGAGTTAAGAACACCTACCCCATTGTCCTCTCTGAAAATCTCCTGAAAAATCGCCTTACCCGAGCTCTAAATCGCCAAAAATAGAAAATGGGAACGAAGTCCCATTTTCAGAACTTAACATTCTGCCTAGGCACATTTTCGCTTCTACGGTCATTTAACCGGTTCTGCTTCTACGGCTTTTGCTAAGGGTCGAATTTCCGCTTGTGCGGACCAATATCTACTTATGCGGCTCCGCTTCCTCGGGAATTCTTCCGCTTCTGCAGAAAAATGTAGGGGGCACCAGCGTCTGCTTCTATGATGCCCAGGTTGCTTCTGCGACCACACTTCTGCGATTTCCAAGTCGCTTCTGTGACTCCGCTTCTACGATTCCCAAGTGGCAGAAGTGAAAATACCAGAAGAGGAAACTTCAACTGCTGTAACACTTCTCTGATCTCTCTGTCAACCATCCTGTGACGATCCGACCCGTCGTCTCATGTGTTATTGCTCAGTTTCCCCTATTTCATGTTTCTTCCTGTTTCGTTATCGGTATGTGGTGTGTTAGAGTTGATTTGGATTGGATTTGATAAGACATGAGATACTTAGTCTCTTTAAGGAAAACTTAAAATGGAAAAGTCAACCGAATGTTGACTATTGAGTTAGAGGCTCGGATGTGATTTTCGGTGATTCGGTTAGCTTCGGGGGATGATTTTTGACTTAGGAGCATGATCGGAATTTATTTTGGAGGCCCGGTGTAGAATTATGCTTGAATTAGCGAAGTTAGTATTTTGGCAAAATTTGGTTGATAGGTGGGATATTGATTCGAGAGTCAGAATGGGATTCTGAGAGTTGCTGTAGCTTCATTGGGTGATTTTGGATATGTGTGCAAATTTTCAGGTCATTCGGACATCGTTTGGTCGGGTTTTTGATCGAATGCGTGTTTCAGAAGTTTTTAAAGAACTTAGGCTTGAATCCGATGAGAATTGATGATTTTAGTGTTGGTTGATGTGTTGTGATGATTGGGACAAGTTTGGGTAATGTTTTAAGACATGTTGTTTCTTTTGGTTGAGGTCCCGGGGGACTCGGGGTGATTTCGGGTAGCTATCGGAAGGAAAATTTTGAAGTTGGAACTGCAGGTTTTTGGTTGCAGCAGGTGTTTCCGCATCTGCGGAAAGGAAACCGCAGATGCGGTTATACGGAAGCGGAGCCAGATATTGCAGGTATGAAAAGGTTGAGGTGGAGCAATTACCGCAGAAGCGGAAAGTTATACCGCAGGAGCAGTTTTGGCATTCTCTTGATATTCTGCAGAAGCGGAAGGCAGGCCGCATAGGCGGTCCCGCTGATGCGAAATGTGGAACGCAGAAGTGGTAAGGGCCCTTAAGTGAAGGTCCGCAGAAGCGGACGTGGACCGCAGATGCGGAGGTTGCAGAAGCGACATTTTCTCCGCGGAAGCGAAATCTGGGCTGGTCATAAAGGGTTTTATAGAAACATTTCATGTGCGAGGGTTATGTATTTTCCACCATTTTTTAGCGAGCTTTGAGTGCTTTGAGGCGATTTTGAAGAGGGATTCAAGGAGGAATGATTAGAGGTAAGTTCCTTGGCTTAAATGCACGAGATTATGATAGATTTAACATGGAAATTGGTGGAAATTCATCAAAAATGGGGTAAGTTAGGGCTTGAGAAATTATAAGTTAAAAATGGAATTTGGAGGATCAAATGGACTCCGATTTTGGTAAATTTGATATGTATAGATTCACGGCGAGACGAGGAATCCGGTAATATGAGTTTTGTAATTTTTCGAGAAGTGAGCCCGGGGCTCGGGTTTTGCTAGTTTTGAGATTTTTGCTATATTTTGATTGTTTTCGATTGGGTATTGTTCCCTCAGCATAGTGTGATGTATTCACTCTGATTTTGGTTAGATTCGACGTGCGTGGAGGCCGAGTTAAGGGGCAAAGGCGTCGCGAGCTAGAGATTTCGCCGGTTCGAGGTGAGTAATACTTATAAATGATATCCTGAGGTTTTGAAACCCCGGATTTTGCACATCATAGTGCTGTGTTGAGGTGACTTGCACGCCGGATAGCGAGCGTGGGGTAGAGAACCATTGGGGATTGTGACTTGGTCCATCCCGATTGATGAAATTACTACGTATTTGACTGAAACTACTTTTTATCGTCATGATTAGGGCCGATTGCCATGTTTTGGGCTTCGTGCCGATTATTTAAATCCTTTAGGGATTATTATCACTGTTTCCATGATACTTAGCATGTTAAATGATTTCAGTCCTGAGTTAAACACTGTTTTGAAATGTCCAGTCATATTTCCAAGGTTTTAACACTTAAACTACATTTCTAACGTTTGGAGCTGAGAACCATTACTTGACATCGCCCTAGTGGCTCACATGCTTATTCTGGACTGAGAATGGATCGGGCTGCACGCTGCAGCGATGTGATATTGATATTGTGCTTGGGCTATAGGAGCCCCTCCGTTGTCTGAACCCCTACAGTGAGCGCGGGTAACCAAATGGATCGGGCTGCGCACCGCATCGATCATGTGCATTGCATTGCATTCATGCATTGGTTCCTGTTTGTACTACGTGGCATGACATTCAGCACTCTCATATCAGTGGCATCCATGCTATTTCTTGCACTGTTACCAGATACCCTGGTATCATTTGTTAATGGAGTGTTGTGCCCGAGGGGCTGACTTATGTGCGGACTTGCATTATCTGATTATGCATTCATTTGCTTTACTGTTGGGAAAAGGATATTTCCAAAAGAGGTTTTTAACTTAGCCAGATATTTTCTAAAGGATTTTCACGAATCTACTGTTTCCTCAAAGGGTTGTGTTGTCCCATATTGCATGATGGAGTGCTCTTACGTGATTTCTTGCCGCTCAATTATTATTTACTCTTATTACTCACTGAGTTGGAGTACTCACTTTACTTCATGCACCTCGCGTGCACCCGACAGCGGGTTATTAGCTGATTGAAGGTATTACTATTGAAGCTGAGCAAGGTGACCGCCAGCGTTCGCGGCACCGGACGTTGTCTTTAGAATTTTGGGTTTTATTTCTTGTATATTATTGGCCCTGTAGTTGTGTCCAGGTTTTATTTAGATGCTCGTGACTTGTGACACCCCGGTCGGATTGTGTTGGGTTGTAAATACTGGTTATTATTGTCGTTAAGCTGTATTTATCAATTTATTTATGTTTAATAATTGTTAAAGAGACGAATTGGGTTAGTTGGTTGGCCTTGTCTTCACGAGAGGCGCCATCACGACCGGGTTTGGAAATTGGGTCGTGACACATCCGAAATCATCTCGAGTCTCCCGAGACCAATCTTTAACCACCTAAAACAATGTCGAAAACTCGAATTCCTAAGAACTTCGAATTTCATCAAAACACGCTTCGATCAAAAACCTAACCAAACCTCGTCCGAATGACTTGAAATTTTGCACACACATCCCAAATGACATGAAGGAGCTACCGCAACTTTCGGAATTCCATTTTTACCCTCGTATCAAAATCTCACTATCGGACCGGAAACTACAAAAATTCAAACTTCAGCATTTCTAGCCTAATTTAGCTACGGACTTCCAAAATACATTCTGAACACGCTCCCAACCCCGAAATCACCTAACAGAGCTAACGGAACCATCATATTTCCATTCTGAGTCCGTCTTCACACTGTTCTGACTATGGACTACTTTCCAACACTTAAGCTCTCATTTAGGGACTAAGTGTCCCAAAACTCTTCGAAACTCAACACCGAACGTCCCAGAAAAACAAAATAGCAGAAATGAACTTAGGGGAAGCAATTAATAGGGGATCGGGGTGTAATTTCTAAAAGCGACCGGCCGGGTCATTACAGATCTAGTCCAGTCCTTGATCAATCTTTATTTTTGGTCTTTTCCAGCCATTCATGGCCGTTCAAGTCAGATCCTTGACTTTTCCGACTAGATCGGTAACTTTCCAAAGTCTTTCTCACTTTTCTGGGTTCTCTGAAACCCTAACCTTTAAGATATTTTAATTTTCTTTCAGATCTACCTTAGATCTTGTATGCTATGGACCTCTCAAGTGTTTTCCTTTAAAATTTTCGATTTTTCAAAACAACTCTTCGTTGTCAACGATTAGAGTTTCTCTTAATCTCTTTTAAAATATCTCTTCTCTGATTTTTGGTGTTGTTTCATGATTTTTACTATGTTCAAATGATTTATTTACGCTTTTTCTTCTACTTGATTCAGGATGTTGAAAACCCTAAATAGTTTGGTTCTATCCGGGTTCTGAAACTGTCCTTGTCTGTTTTGAGTACATACCTGTTCGATTGAGTTCTTTATGTTTGAATCCTTTTTCCTTGTTTGACTTATCTGATTATGAGTTTTTACCATTTTTTTAAACTCGACTATTGTATAAACCCTAAATTTCTTAAAGGGTTTTCCTCACTTATAATTGTGAATTCTATACTTGTTTCTGACTTTCTTTACCTGTTAGTTTGTTTCTCTGCACTCTGGTTCTATGTGACTACTCGACTTTGTTGACTACTGTGCTGTGAGTAGGTTTGTTTTACTAATGAATCCTAGCTTGCTCCTGCTACTACTGTATGTTTGTGTTGCTGCTTTTTGTCAATATGTTTAACCCTGCATGCCTAATACGCCTGTTCATTCCTTGTTATTTATATGTTGAAATGCAGAGTCATGATTCTTTCTTGATTGATCTTGATTTCCTCAATATTACGACTGATTGCAAAAGGTTCCCTTATAAACCCTAATTTCACTCATTTTATTTAAAACTGATTGATTCCTTTCCTTTACTGTGATGTTTTACCCTGTTGAATCTTTTTCCAAAAATTAAGTATATTTTGTACTTAGACTCAAATATTTACTTTATACTTTTACTACCCATTTATATGGCAAGAATCAATCTATCTCAAACTGATTTCTTTCTTAATTAACCTTGTTAGTATCCGTTTGAGCAGTAATCCCTTGATTAAAGGGAAGTACTTGTATTGATTGATTCTGATTGCGATTATTTCCATGTTTGTGTTAAAACCTTACTTATTACCTTATTCTTTACTCGTTTTCAAAAACTATAAATACCCTACCCTCCCTTCTTTAAACACACGAACAATTGAGTTCAAAAACACATTTGCACTCAAAACTCACTCTTTCTCTACTATTACTTGTGATATTGCTTTGTCAGCTGGCTAAAAGCCATGGCTATACTGTGGAATCCTGCTTACTTTACCTTTCTGCACCTTGCTTTCTCTACTGGTATGTCCTAGTTAATTTTTCAAGCCTCAACAACAACATGCTTCTTTAGTTATTTCAGTTTCCCTTATTCTTGTCTACTCCCGCTTATGGTTCTACAGTCAAGTTACATTACTAGCATGCTATAATGTCTCCCCTCTCCCTTTAGATTAATGCATTCCCCTATGTGTGTTTTAAGGCAAACTCTGTCGGTTACTTGTTATGTACTTGCTATCTTATGAATCCCAAACCCTATCCCCTTCAATGTGATTGTGTTTCTTTGGCTGGTTTGTGATAATGCTAGTATCAGCTATTGTTGTACATGTCCAAACCAGACCCCTGATGGGGTCATGT
This sequence comes from Nicotiana glauca, assembly GCA_026770625.1. Taxonomy (NCBI): domain Eukaryota; kingdom Viridiplantae; phylum Streptophyta; class Magnoliopsida; order Solanales; family Solanaceae; genus Nicotiana; species Nicotiana glauca. The sequence goes on along the minus strand of MU669898.1, from coordinate 46,605 downwards.
GCTTATGGACGAGTGTATCCCTAAAATCCCTTGTCCCCTTTGTATGACTATTGATTCTATGTAGTTTTGAGTTTTACTACTGCAACTGATTTCAATCACCTCTGTTACTAATTGCTTTCAAAATGGACTATCAGTCCAGCTTTTTTAAATAAATCTCTTTCAATATGTGTTCCGCACTTCCACTATATTCTTAGAATCTAGATTTTGCCCCTCTTGTGTGAGCCTTGCCTTGGGACCCTTGAGCTCTCTCTGAACTTGGACACATAGGAGTTGGCCCTTCCATACTGCTCTCATTTTGTTTGATTATACAAATATGGGTGTGGGCACTGCTCGGGATCCCCTGAGGTCCTTAGGTAACTCTGACACACCCAGATTTGAGAAAAGCCTTAGAATAATATTGACATTGAAGTGGTTCATTACATAACTTAGAGAGGAAGTCAAGATCAAGCTTCCTTTGGTTGTAATTTCTTATTTTTGCACTTCTTTGTAATTTAATCATTTGGTCTGTAATAATTTGTAAATAATTATCGGGGTGATTAGTGAAAAAGGGTAGGTAGTTGTATATTGTGGGTAAATTGGGTAGATAATATGTCTATATTATCGAAATGGCTTTAATAATAGAGATCATGTCTATAGGGTTAAAATCATATTTATAATTAGATATCATGCCTATAAGGTGTAAAGTAATTGAAGTTTAGTTTCTATTACAGCATGTATTTAGATTCGTCTCCCTAGAAATCATGCTTATAAGTCCAAAGTCAGCTTTTAATACTTAGATACCATGCCCATAGGATCTAAATGGCTATAATAGAAATCATGCCTATAGAGCTTAAAACTAGTTTAGTTGGAGAAGTCGTTTAGTTCACGTCGTTTATTCTGAACTGGATTAGTTAATTTGCCGCTCCTTTAATAAATTTTCAAACACTGCCTTAAATTAATACCATTAGAGAGCATGTCTATAGGATATCAAGTTGTCCGTTTAAAATTAATCACTGCTCTACTGCATTCTTAATCAATATAGATATCATTTCATAGGACATCACTATTACGCCTAGGCAAGCCTTAGGTAATAAATAGAATAAAATTGAAATGCCTTTGTTTAATTATCAACTGCTACAACCAGCAGGCATGCCTGATTCAAACTTTTTTTCTGAGTTATATAATGAATCTGGTTCTGACTCGAACCCTGCTTTAGGATTTTGAAATTTAGACCTTAATTGTGTATGAGTCGTGCTGTTTATATGCATTACTTGTGGAGATATACACAAGCCTTCTAATTGCTTACATGATTCCCCTTTAAATGCAGTCCTATGTGTTTTTGTATGTCGCCTTAGCCTTTTTACCTTTAAACCTAAGAGTCAGTCTAAAACCTCCCTCCGATAGGAATAGTAATCCTAATTTCCTCCGGGGCTGATAGGAATGGGATGGGTACCGACTTGTAATAAAGGTCGAGACCAATCCTCACTTTAATACCTTTACGGGGTGGGAAGGGTAGATATGAATATGATGACCGGTGCGCTAATACCATGTGTATCCCCTCTTCTGAGGAGTGTCATACCGGGTATTGCATTGAGATGATCCATATTACAAACAAACCTAGGACCCCTTTTATATTCACAAGCATGTTTAGATTGTAACTCTTTTCAAAACCCTTTTTTAATCGTTTTCCAAACATTTGTGTATTTAAACTTAAATCCCATATTACTTGAGCCTTTATTTGTTTACTTGCTAATTGCACAAATTCACAAAAACTATCTGGCCGGGAACCACACTAGTGGATCCTGAGGGTGCCTAATACCTTCCTATTGGGATAATTTCAAGCCCTTACCATGTCTCTAGTTATCAAACATAGTTGTAATTAAATCTTATAGGTGCCCTAACGCACCTTAAAATCGTTAGGTGGCGATAGACCTGCCAAATGGGCCAGTTCAACCCACAAATCGGCCCAATAACCCATTAAAATTGACCCGTTGACCAGCCCATGACCCATGAAACCCTAACCGGACCAACCCATTAATTTAATGTGCCTGGGCCGTGCTATAATATTTTGACCCACTGAACCGGACCAGACAGGAACCGGTAGCTAACTCACAGGTCAACCGGCCTGGACCATCTCTCTCTCTCTCTCTCTCTCTCTCTCTCACACACACACACACACACACACACACACACACACACACACACACACATATATATATATATATATATATATATTCAGACAAGAAGTTAAAAAAATGAATCTAAACATTGAAGAAAGAATATAGTATCAAACACTATGAGGCATCTTGTCGAAATAGTTGAATTACATATGGTTTAGACTATTAGTTATAGAAATAATCAAATTCCATATGTTTCAAAAGTCTTCATGTTAACAAAGTATGATTTTTCTTTCATTTTATTCCTAAGGGTTTCAAGGACATATAGTAATTTCAAGTTCGTATATATGTATATAGTTTGAAATTTTTATTGTTTATTAGTTTTTAACTTTTTTTAATTAAATTAGATTCGGCCCATAAGGGCTCGAGTTAAGGGATTATGGGTTACGGGTCCGGGTTGAGTCAACATATTTTGATTAATGAGTCAAATTTGGACCGACCTCTATAAGAAAGTGAACCAGACTGGCCTGGTTGAGGACTCATGGGCCAAGAGTCAACGAGTTCGGGTCCAGGTCGGGTCAGCCCATTTAACAGGTCTAGGTGGAGACTCTTTAAATACCCAATTCCCTAAAGGAAATGAGTCATTACACCCCATGAATGTCGAAATCCGGAAACTCCTCCCCAATGAAAGGGAGAAAAAAAGGGGCACGACACCCAACATGCAACGTCCTTGGTACACCACATTTAGAGAAAACAACCAGATCAACCACCAGCACTTCCACTTCCCACTATTGATAATGAGCGGACCACCTTATCCACAACACCATTGATATACACCTCCCAAACACCACCACTGGAATATCCACTCCGGTCGTGGCTAGCGCATGGGGCTACAGGGATATGCTCTAATATTCATAATAGAACTAAATAATCAGGAAATAATTCTACTAGTCCAAAACCCAACTCATGTAGCGGAGATTGTAACAGATGGTATGAGGCTAGGGATGGAGGCAATTGCTCAGACCCAGTGGTCCAACGTTCACACACCACTGATGATAGACCATACCAGGCCGTCATCATCAACACAATCACCATGGAACACCCACCAACTCCTACACTACACAGTTTCAATTATATCATGGGAACTCTCCCATTCTACCCATAACACCATACAGGATGATCTATGCCCCATGGTTCCAACATATGAACTCATTCTCACCACCACAAATGAGTCTGTCTCCAACAAGCATCCAGGATCTACTATCACCATTCCTAAGTCCTCCATCACCCAACGAACTAAGAGAACAAAAAAGGTTAGATTTAGTACAAATATTGGAGGAAATGGAGGAAACACGAACATAGTTCATGTAACGACCTGACTGATCGTTTTGAGCATTTGTACTTTGCTCATTAGTTCTCGGGCATGACTAGACCCGTAAGATGTATTATGACTTATGTAAATCGTCCGTTTTTATTTTCAGGATAATCAGAATAGATTTGGAAGAACGATTCTCAACTTGAAGCTTTAAATTTGAAAGAGTTTGACCAAGTTTTGACTTTTTAGTATTCCATCTCATATTTGGATTTTTATGATTTGATTAGCCCCGTTAGATGATTTTGGACTTGGGAGCACATCTAGAGTGTGATTTGGAGGTTTGTGATAGATTTAGGCTTGAATTGGCAAAATTGGAAATTTGGTGTTTTTGGTTGGCAGTGAAAATTGTGATATTAGGGTCGGAATGAGTGTTCCGAAGGTTGTAATAAGTTTGAATTGTGATAGGTGACTTGTGGGCATGTTGGTTGAGGTCCCGAGGGCCTTGGGATGGATTTGAGTGGTTGACAGGGAGTTTAGCTTTGAGTGTTGCTGCAGATTTTGATGCTTCTGTCATTTCCGCATTTGTGGATTTAGGACCACAAGTGTGAGTTCATAGATGCATGAGGAAGGCCGCAGATGAGGTTTTGGACTAGCTGAAGCTTGATCGCAGATGCGGTGATTTTATCGCACCAGCAGGGCCGCAGGCGCGGTGTTGTGATCGCAGAAGTGGTTTCTGAGGGCATAAGTGGGAACCGCACCTGCGATGGATTTTCCACAGGTGAGGCATCGCAGAAGCGACATTTTGACTGTAGATGCGGTGCCTCTCGATAGAACGTATAAATTGTGGACTTCGCGAATTTTGGTACAATTTCCACCACTTTTAGTCGGCTTTAGAGCTTTTGAGAGCGATTTTGAGGAGGAATTCAAGGGTTTATTAGTAAGGTAAGTGGCTTGAGCCCTAATACTCATATATGTGATAATTTTTCGTTGTTTAGTCATGTAATTTATGAGGATTAGAGGTGAAAATGAGGGGTTATGGCTTGGGATTTTTGGAGAGTTTGATTGAGGACTTGAGGGGTCAAATAGAGTCATATGTTGATAAATTTGGTATGTATGGACTTATGAGAGGATAAGGATTCTAGTTTTGTGATTTTTATTGGATTCTGAGATGTGGACCCGAGGGTCGAGTTTGGCCAATTTTGGGAATTATGATTTAATTTGATAATTTCCGTATGGGCCTTGTTCCTTTAGCATGTATTGATGATATGATTCTGATTTTTGATAGATTCTGGATGATTTGAGGCCAAGTCGAGCGGCAAGGGCATCACGGTGTAGATTTCCATCCAGCTTGAGGTAGATAATGATTGTAAATGTTGACATTAGGGTATGAAACCCCGGATTTCACATCGTGGTGCTGCTTTGAGATGACGCACATGCTAGATGATGAGCGTAGGGTCGTACACCATTGGGGATTATGACTTGGTCCATCTCGTACGACTATTATGTCGCGTATTTGATTGAAAAATATTTAATACTATTTAGTTTTAGAAAACATTACTATATTTTAGGTTGGATGCCATATTTGGGCCTCGTGCCAACCATTTGGACCCTTATGGGTTTTCTTTACTGAAATTCCTCACTGTTTTGATTTAATACATGGACTCAGTCATGCCAGATTTTACCAATTTCATAAATCAGTCTTATTTACCCTAATTTGATGCATAAATGAGATTTTGACTGAGCATCATATTTAACTGTAGCCCGAAGGGCTTGAGAGGTTTCTGATTGAGTGAGACCGAGGGCCTATGTTATGAGGATATCATAGGATCGAGATACGCGCCACAACATATTGTACTGATTTATAATATATGAGAGGTAGAGGGACTGATTTATTATGTCACGGTGTGGCTTGTTATGTGAGACCGAGGGCCTGATTGGTTATGCCATGAGATGGCTTATGATAGCGCTTGGATGTAGGAGCCCCTCTAGAGTCTAAACACCCCCAGTGAGTGCAAGTAACCAGTGTGAGTGATGTGATGTGGCCCTAAAGGCTGTTTTTTATTTATTTTATTTCCCGAGGGGCTGATTACGAGTGATTGTGAGGTAGCCCAAAGGGCTAGTTCTGTTGATAGTTTGCCCGAGGGGCTGTATATGAGTGAGTTTTTTTCACGAAGGGCAGACTATATTTTCATCATTTTTACTCACTGTTTCATCACTTTTTTGAAAATTGTTGGAAGATATTTTAAATGGATTTTTACACATCTTTAAATGATTTATACCGAAAATTGTATTTTTAACGAAATAATTTGATATATATATGTTTCTTTGGAAATACACTGTACTTAATGTGGTATTATGACGTGGATTATATATTTTTTACTACTCAGTCTTTATTTACTCTTATTACTTACTGAGTTGGCGTACTCACATTACTCCTTGTACCTTGTGTGCAGATTCAGGTATTTTCTGAACCCGATAGCGGGTGTTGATTACTCAGTGGCAAGTTCATCGGAGTTAGCAAGGTAGTTGCTTGGCGTTCCCAGCCCTGCTCTTCTCGCTCTTATCTTCCTTAGACTATTTTTAGTATATTTTCAGACTCTTCATTGTATTCAGACATTAGTAGATGCTCATGACTTGTGACACCCCGATGTCGGGCTTGTGTTATTTTCTTCTGCACTGGTTATTCAGACTTATGTTATGTGATTATGTTAATTTAATAGCTTAAAGATGACTTTTGTGAGATACTGGTTTGGTTTGGGATTTGTGTCGACTGGCCTAGTTTTATGATAAGCGCCATCATGGCCGGGTCGATTTTAGGGTCGTGACAAGTTGGTATCAGAGCCTAGGTTACATAGGTCTCACGAGTCATAAGCAGGTTTAGTAGAGTCTCGCGGATCGGTACGGAGACGTCTACACATATCTACAAGAGGCTGCAGAACCTTTAGGAAATCCCACATTCTTGAATTCTTATCGTGCGTCATTGATTTAGCCTTAAATGTTACTCTTGAAATTCCTTTCACGCATTCGTATGTGCATATGAATGCTTCGTATTAGCTGTGCATTGACGGCTTGTGATTCCCTGAACGAGGGGCTAGATATGATTTTTGTGTGTTGATGTTGGGCCAGTCTAGGGGACCTGAGGCCGAGCTTTGCCTGTAGGTTGAGCACTAAGTGTTGATTGTGTGAGCACGTGCTTTAGATTTATATGTTCGGTAGTGTCCCTATTAGTAAAAGTAATGTTTGGGTGGCTATGTGATGAGTATGAGGTGACTGTGAGACGCATTCATATGATTTGGATGTGACGAGAAAGGTCTGCTTAACGGTAGGAAAAACTATTTGGTGCTTGATTTACATCTTGATTTGGGGTGTAGCCCCGAGTTATGGGTGTGTTGAAGGATCTTTTCATGTTGTTTAGTTGGGGAATGAAGTAGATTTCATGTCGTGATATGAGTTCAGACTCAGGAAGATTAAGTGATTGCGTGATGTTTATGATTGTGGAAAGGTACGAAGAGATGTTAGTTTGAGGCAAAGAAGGTGAGTTATCTCCTGCAGGGTGTTCTGAGGTTTGCGTGATCCCTATGTTGTTTGTTGGGATCCCTCTTTTACTAGTGAAATATGTGTGTTGCAATTTGGTTTGGATCGCTTATGAGAGCGGGCATGATTTTTATGAGGGTAAATGTGAGTTTGCCAATGATTTGGAGTACGAACGATTATGTTGCACGAGCTTATGAAGGATTTAGTTTAATCTCCCTATAGTATTATGGCAGTAATAGAGTATGGGCATTGTGAGTTTTTGTGTGTTTTGACCTATGGCTTTGAGCCAAGTGTGGAGTCTGCTATTGATAAGTTAATTGCGTGACTAAGTGTCGTATTAGTTTCAGTTTGTGGTATACTAGCGAATCAGTTGTGGCTTACAAAGGTTGAGATCGGGGATGACTCGAGTAAAGGAAATTTTGGATAATTGTGTGTTATGCTTTATGGGTATATGAGAAGTCATTGGATGAATTAGTTATTGGCGTAAGGGATGTAACGTGTATGGAGTAGGATATCACTCGGCTGCTAAGAAAGATGGGTTACTTCCTTAGGTATTGTTGTACTAATTGAGCACAGGTCGTTCGGTTCGTTTGATCAGTTTAATTGAAACTTGAGTAGAGTGGATGACTCCCGAGAATGGTTTTAAAGGATTCAAGATTTACATGTAATAACTGGAGATCTTCAGGATGTGTATTTGTCTAGAAACTGAGGTTTACATTGAAGAACGTCAAGACTTGTGGCATTTCTATACCATTATGGATTATGCATATTAGTATTATGAAGGTGAAGGTAATGGCTTTGGATTCGCGGGAAGTCTCTTCAGGGTAAGTATTTTGAACATGGTTCATATGGGGATATTTAAGAGAGTATTCAGCGGCTTATGAGCCTTAGACAGTACATTTTTATGCTTGGGTCTCGTGTGGTGAGTCTGGGTTGAAGATTGTTGTATTATGGCAAGGAGAAGCATCAAATACGAAGGTAATTCAGAAGAAACTTGGATAAATAAGATAGCTTGGTAGTAGGTCGGATCGGTATGGTAATGGATATGATTAGTTCTTTGGGTTGCTTATGAGGTAATGAGTTTCTACAGGTGTTTTGTGGCAATGCTCTTGGGTTTTTGGTGACCTGCATAGCTTGGTTGCGTTAGAAGGATTCGGCCCTGACAGATTGGTTTTGTGCAAATGAGATTCAGAGAGCTCTTGGTGGTTTCTACCACGGTTAGAGAAGTATATTTTCTACTGGCGTGAAGAGAATGCGATGTGTAGTGGTTTTCTTCTAGATGGGATCAAATGGAAAGTTCTTGGCTAGTTGAGTACGTAGTTGCTTCTGGCTTGGAATGGATTATGAAGTTCTCATATTTATCATATGATGGCATGGTATATATGGTATGTTATGTAGGGTTGAGGTTTGCATTTGTAAGGACACAATTCAGTTTTGGAAGGAAGGTCATAAATTCTTAGGCAGCATGGACAGCTTCAGATGACTAGGTAAATTCCATTACTAATTGGTGTGCCTTGATAAGAGTATACATTTCAGAAAGGGCAATGTGTTTGAGTTAAGGATACGTCCTTAGTATTACGACACTCTCTTGTTTTATCGACTACTGATATTCGAGTTTTCTTGGTGGCGCAGAAGAATTATAGGAGTATCCCTCGTGGAATGATCGAGTATCAAAGGTGTGTTAGATGTACGGGTAATGGAGTTGGGATCAGATATGGTGATTCGTGTGCTTTATGGATTTAGAGACTGGGAGTTCTCACAAACAAGTTATGTCGTGGTTGTGGACTGCGTATATCGATTTTGTGTGGTGACTATTGGGGGTTTGGAGACCCGAGTGGATCTTTTGTTGATTAGTATGATAGACTTTGATGTGATATTGGGTATGGATTGGTTGTCTCTGTGTCGTGTTATTCTGGATTGTCACGCTAAGACGGTGATAATGGCTATACCGGGGATGCCACGGATTGAGTGGCGAGGTTCGATGGATTATGTTCCCAGTGGAGTGATTTCATTTTGTTTGAAGACCTAACAGATGGTTGTGAAGGGTAGTCTTTCTTATTTGGCCTTCGTGAGGAATGTCAGTGCAGAGACTACTACTATTATTTCAGTCCCGGTGGTAAGGGATTTCCCAAATGTGTTTCTTGCAGACCTGTCGGACATGCCGCCGGATAGGGTTATTGATTTCGGTATTAAATTGTTGCCGGGCACTCAGCCCATTTCTATTTCACCATATCATATGGCACCGGAGGAGTTGAAGGAGTATCTTCAGGAACTCCTTGATAAGGGGTTCATTGGTAGACCAATATGGATGTGTGTTCTGCATCGAGTTGGATTTGTTGACTCTGAATTGCTATTATTGAAGGAGATGCCATTCGATTGTCGTTGAGCTTATTTGTGTTCTGGAATGGTCCATGAGTTACCCTTCTTTGTTAGGAGGAATGTGATCTGTTGGTTATATGCACATATGGTGCGGTTCCGTTTGGGCTTATAGCAGAATTTGAGTAGGACGGGGTATTTAGGTGTTGCATGATTAATTGCGCATCGTATATGTCCTGTCGGACTGGTATGACACTACGTCATTTGCTCTCCATGGTTATGGTGATTCACTTTTGGCACTAGACATCAAATGGCTTGTGGTTGTTGATTTTGAGCATAGTAACTTGAGGCGTTTCATGTGGACCAGTGTTTGGATAGGGTCACGCATTGTGTGGTGGTGGCACTGGTGAGCTTGCGGTACAACTCTCATTTGAGTAATTTTTTAATAATTTGAGTACATTTGGATTGTTTCTTATTGGTGCGCGAGTCGCACGGGTTGTGGGTATACATTGTATCGATATGTCATGTCACTAGCGTAGTCGTGTTGGATGAGATGAGGTCATTGAGAACTAGAATGAATACTATCAGATTCGATTTCGGCATGTTGGAAGGATAATATCGGGATTCAGCTTAGAAAATTACTATGGTCCTTGCTAGAGGAGAGGGAGCTTGTCACGACCCTAAACCCGGACCCGGTCGTGATGGAACCTCTCATAATGACAAGGCCAACCAACTATTCCCAATTCGATGTTAAATAGTTAAACAGTAAGAAAACAATCTAAAACATGATATAATTATAATAAGTAGCAGATAATATCAAAATATGCGGAAGGACAACCCAACACAGCCCTAAACCGGGGTGTCACTAGTCATGAGCATTTATAAAACCTAATACAAGTCTGAAAAGTCTACAACTATTACAAATGTCTGATAAGAGATAGAAATGCTAAAGAGGGAGAAACACGGGACTGCGGACATCAACAACTACCTCGTAGACTCCGATTTCTGCCGGGAGCTCTCAACTCGTATTGGCAGGATCCGCAACGCCTGAATCTGCACACGGGATGCAGGGAGCAAAGTGAGTACTCCAACTCAGTGAGTAACAAATGTAAATAAAGACTGAAAGCAAGAAATCACGTAAAAAACAAAGCATTCTATAATGAAGCAGTAAAACCATTTGAAAACCCGTGAATTATTGAAAGATAGGTAAAATTCCTTAAATCAAAATTTACTTCCTGAAGAGCCTTTTCAACAACTAAGCAGGAAATTTACGGTCAATTATGAAAAGTAAACACATAAAGGTTCGCCCCTCAAGCACAATATCAATAAATCCGCCTCTCGGGCAACATCTCAGAATAGTACCTACCCCTTGGGCAACGTCTCAGAATAATACCAACCCCTCGGGCTCAATCTCACATCACAATGGGTACCCACGCTCACTGGGGGTGTACAGACTCCTGGAGGGGCCCCTTACGGCCCAAGCGCAATATCAAGCCACCTTGCGACATCATCACTAGGCCCTCGACCTCATATCAATCAAGCCACCTCAAGGCATACATGTCTCAGGCCCTCGGCCTCATAATCAGTATCAATTGTTTCCTCATAACATAGGCATTCGGCCTTACTCGGTCAAAAATCCTCACAAGCCACTCGGGCAGCAGTAAAACATGTTTCTCAACCCAAAATATCATTTAAAAGATCATTTAAGTGTTAAAACAGAGTAAACATGGCTGAGTACGAAAATAGTGAAATACATCACGATCGAGTTCAAGTATAAAGTCAAAACAATAAGAAAATACCAGTAAAAATCCTCGAATGGTTCAAATAGTCAGAACAAGGCCCAAATATGGCATTCAACCCAAATAATGATGATAGCAAATAGATTTCATTCAAATACGCGGTAAAATAGTCATTCAGGACGGACCAAGTCACAATCCCCAATAGTGTACGGCCCCACGCTCGTCATCATGCGTGTGCGTCACCTCAATATAGGGCAACGATGTGCAACTCCAGGGTTTCATACCCACAGAACATCATTTACAGTCATTACTCACCTCGAACCGGTCAAATCTCTAGCTCTTGATGCCTTTGGCCCTCGAATCGGCCTCCACTCACGTCGAATCTATCCAAAATTAGAACGAGGACGTCAAAATATGCTTAGGGAACGAAGCCTTAGTGAAAATAATTGATTTACAACATAAATCTTGAAATTACCAAAACTCGACCCTCGGGCCCACGTCTCGGAATTCAATAATTATTACATCAATAGATTCCTTATCTCCCCACAAGTTCATACATATCAAAAGTTCTGAAATCTGACCTCAAATGGTCCTTCAAATCCTCAATCAAAGGTATAAATTTCCAAGCCCTAGTTTTTCAATTTTGGCTTATTTTCCATGATTATTTAGGTGGAATTCACATTAGAATCGAGTTTTAAGTTCATGAATCTTGCCTCCAAGTGATTCCCCTCGAATCCCTCTTCAATCCCCTTCAAAAAGCTCCAGAAACAACCAACAATGGAAGAAATATACCCCAAAATCGCGAACAAGATGAGTATTTAAACATTCTACCCAGTCCTGAAATCCTTCTTCGCGAAAGCGGTCAAAGCCTTGCGTTGGCAAAGCACAAAAATTTCGTTGACCAAAATTCTTCTTCGCGATCGCGAATGCGATGATTTACCCAGACAGACCTTTGCGAACGCGCTCCCTCGCCCACGAACGCGATGAACAAAATATCTCAAAATCCCGCTGCCCAATTTCTTCTATGCGAACGTGGAGCAGACCTCGCGAACGCGATGCATCATTTCCCAGCCCTTCGCGAATGCGAAGACTCCATCGCAAACGTGAAGGCCAAAGTCTTAGCCTTCTCCAGCTAACCCTTCGCGATGCCGGCCTCTCGCGAACGCGAAGAGCATTTGTCTGCAACACTGAGCAGCAGATTTCTGCAATTCTAAACTTCATAAAATGGTCCGATTGACCATCCGAAACACACTCGAGTCCCTCGGGACCTCAACCAAATATGCCAATATATCCCATAACTTCATTCAAACTTGCTCCAACCTTCGGAACGCTCAAAACAACATTGAAACACCAAATTCGCATCGGATTCAAGACTAAGAAATTCCAAAGTCTTCTAAATTATGCTTTTGATAAAAAATCCAACCAAACCACGTCCGAATGACCTGAAATTTTGCACACACATCCTAAATGACACAATGGAGCTACTGCAACTCTTGGAATTCCTTTCCGGCCCATATATCAAAATCCCGCCTACCAATTGGAAATTGCAAAAAATTATCCACTTCGCCAATTCAAGCCTAAATCTACTTCGAACCTTCAAAATTCATTTTGATCGCGCTCCTAAGTCCCAAATCACCTCCCGAAGCTAACAGAACCATCAGAACTCACATCCAAGCCCTCTAACACATAAGTCAATATCCAATTGACGTTTCCAACTTAACCTTCCTCAAAAGAGACTAAGTATCTCAAACCTTACCAAAATCATTACGAATTGGATCCGACCAACCTGATACTACATAAAATGGATAAACAAAGCATAAATAAATGGAAATAGGGAAAATGGAGCAGCAACTCATTAAACGACTGGCCGGGTCATCACATCCTCCCAAACTTAAACAAACGTTCGTCCTCGAACGAGTCAAGAAACATACCCGAAGCCTCAAAAAGGTGAGGATATCTGCTCCGCATCTCCCACTCGGTCTCCCAGGTAGCCTCCTCTACGGGCCGACCTCTCCACTGAACTTTCACTGAAGCTATATCCTTTGACCGAGACTTTCGAACCTGATGACCCAAAATAGCTACTAGCTCCACATCATAAGTCAAATCATCATCAAACTGAACAGAGCTAAAATCAAAAACATGAGACGGATCCGCAATATGCCTCTGGAGCATAGAAACATGAAATACCGGATGCACACTCAACAAGTTGGGTGGCAAAGCAAGCTCATAATCCACCGCCCCAATCCTCCGAAGTACCTCAAAATGCCCAATGAACCACGAACTCAATTTACCTTTCTTTCCAAATCTCATAACACCCTTAACGGGCAAAACCTTTAACAGAACCTTTTCACCAACCATGTAGGACACATCTCGAACATTCCTGTCAGCATAACTCTTTTGACTCTACCACGCTGTACGAAGTTTCTCATGAATCACCTTCACCTTTTCTAAGGCATCCTACACCAAGTCTTCCCCAATAGCCTAGCCTCACCGAGCTCGAACCAACCAACTGGAGATCTACACTGCCTGCCATACAAAGCCTCATATGGAGCCATCTGAATGCTCGACTGGTAGTTGTTGTTATAAGTAAACTCTGTGAGCGGTAGAAACAGATCACATGACCCTCTGAAATCAATGACACAAGCACGTAACATGTCCTCCAATATCTAAATAGTGCGCTCTAACTTTTCATCCGTCTGAGGGTGAAAAGTTATGCTTAACTCAACCTGAGTACCCAACTCTCGCTGCATAGACTTCCAAAAATGCGAAGTAAACAGAGTGCCCCTATCTGAAATGATGGAAACTAGGACACGATGCAAACGAACAATCTCCCGAATATAGATCTCTGCTAACCGCTTTGAAGAATAGGTAGTACATACAGGAATGAAGTGTGCGGACTTGATCAGCCGATCCACAATCACCCAAATAGCATCGTACTTCTTTAGAGTCCTTGGAAGTCTAACAACAAAGTCTATAGTGATCCTCTCCCACTTCCTCTCTGGAATACCTATCCGCTGAAGCAAGCCACCCAGTCTTTGATGCTCATATTTCATCTACTGATAATTGAGACACCGAGCTACAAATCCCACAATGTCTTTCTTCATTCTTCTCCACCAATAGTGTTGTCTCAAATCTTGATACATCCTCGCGGCACCCAGATAAATGGAATACCATGACTTATGGACCTCCTCCAGAATCAACTCCCGAAGCCCATCTACACTGGGCACACAAATCCGGCCCTGCATCCTCAACACCCCATCATCACCAATGGTCATATCTCTGGAATCATCATGCTGAACTCTGTCCTTAAGGAAAAGAAAATACGGATCATCATACTGGCACTCTCTGATGCGATCATATAAGGAAGACTGAGAAACCATAAAAGCCAATACCCGACTGGGCTCCGAAATATCTAACCTCACGAACCGATTGGCCAAGACACAAACATCAACCGCAGGAGGTCTCTCCCCAACTGGAATATATGCCAAACTCCCCATACTCACTGCCTTTTGGCTCAAAGCATCGGCCACCACATTGGCCTTTCCTGGATGGTATAATATAGTGATATCATAATCCTTAAGCAACTCCAACCATCTCTGATGCCTCAAATTAAGATCCTTCTGCTTGAACATGTGCTGGAAGCTACAATGATCAGTAAACACCTCACAAGACACACCACACATGTAATGTCTCCAAATCTTCAACGCGTAAACTATGGCAGCCAACTATAAATCATGAACGGGGTAGTTCTGCTCATGGTGCTTCAACTGACGGGAAGCATAAGCAATAAATCTACCCTCATGCATCAAAACACAACCAATACCAACTCTTGAAGCATCACAATACACAGTATATTAACCTGAAGCCGATGGCAAAACTAACACTAGAGTTGTGGTCAAAGCTGTTTTGCGCTTTCGAAAGCTCACCTCACAATCGTCTGACCATACAAATAAAGCACCCTTCAGAGTCAGCTTGGTCAAGGGTGATGCAATAGATGAGAATCAATGAACAAAATGACGATAATAACCCGCCAAACCAAGAAAGCTGCGAATCTCTGTGGCTGAGGACGGTCTGGGCCAACTCTGAACCGCCTCTATCTTCTTCGGATCAACCTGAATACCCTCGCTAGACACCACGTGCCCTAAGAAAGCCACTGAACTAAGCCAAAACTCACACCTGGAGAATTTTGCATAAGGCTTCTCCTCTCTCAATCTTTGCAACACAACTCTCAAATGCTCCGCGTGCTCCTCTTGACTACACGAATATACCAGATTATCATCAATGAAGAAGATGACAAACGAGTCAAGATAAGGCCGGAACACACTGTTCATCAAATGTATGAACGTTGTTGGGGCATTGCTCAGCCCAAAAGACATCACCAAGAACTTATAATGACCATATTGGGTCCTAAAAGCTATCTTAAGAATATTCGAGTCCCTCATCTTCAACTGGTGATAACCTGAACAAAGATCAATCTTGGAGAACACTCTTGCTCCCTGAAGCCGGTCGAATAAATCATCAGTGCAAGGCAAAGGATACTTATTCTTAATTTTACCTTGTTCAATTGCTTATAATCAATGCAAATCCTCATAGTGCCATCCTTCTTCTTTAAAAATAGAACCGGCATACCCCAATGAGACATACTTGGCCGAATGAACCCTTTATCAAGGAGTTCTTAAAGTTGCTCCTTTAATTCCTTCAACTCCGTTGGTGCCATACGATACGGCGAAATAGAAATGGGCTGAGTGCCTGGCACCAGGTCAATACCAAAATCAATATCCATGTCCGGTGGCATGCCCGATAGGTCTGCATGAAACACATCAAGAAAATCCCTCACAATTGGAACGGAATCAATACTGGGAGTCTCAGCACCGACATTCCTTACAAAGGCTAGATACAAAAGACAACCCTTCCCAACCATATGCTGGGCTTTTAAGAATGAGATCACTCTACTGGGAACATAGTTAGTCACACCTCGCCACTCGATCCGTGGCACACCCGCTATAGCCAATTCTGTCTTAGCATGACAATACAGAATAACATGACACATAGATAGCCAATCCATTCCCAAAATGACATCAAAATCCACCATACACAATAATAAAAGATCCACAGGGGTCTTCATACCCCTAATAGTAACCCCACACGATCGGTACACACGGTCTACAAATACAGTATCGCCCACCGGGGTAGATACATGAATAGGTGAAGAAAAAAAACTCATGGGATGTACCTAAATAACGAGCAAAGTATGATGACACATAAGAAAAGGTGGAACTGGGATCAAATCATATAGAGACATCTTTATGGCAAACTAAAACAATACATGTAATAACAACATCTGAAGCAATAGCATCGGGTCTACCTGGAAGTGCATAGAAACGGGCCTGACAGCCACTTGATCGACCTCCCCCTCTGGGGCAACCCTTAGCTTACTAACCTCCACCCCAAGCTGGTTGGGCAGGTGGTGGTGAAGTAACTGGCGCTGAAGCCGATGCCTGATCCCTCTACTGAGATGAACTCGCAAGATGAAGAGGGCACTGCCTCCACATATAACCCATCTCACCACACTCATAACAACTCACATGTGCTGGAGAAAGGGACTTAAGGGAACCCTTCGCACCGGAGTGACTTGCAGATGCACTCGGCATAGAAGAGCCCTAAACTGATGGAGCACAGGACGAACTCTGAGCTGGAAGGGCACTAAGTGATGACTAGCTCTGATAAAAACTATGAGAACCATGACCCGACGATGACTCGTGATAACCTGGGCGAGCTGTCCGAGCATACCTGAATGGACGACCTCTACCGTGCTGAAATTAACCCCTCGGAGGAGTACCACTGTAACTACCAGATCCTCAAGGCCTCTTGGCCTCCCTCTCCTCTCGCTCCTAGCGACAAACAAACTCAATCTCACGGGCAATATCCACAACCTCCTCGAAAGTAGCACCAATCACCCTCTCCCTGGTCATGAGAATACGAAGCTGATAAGTGAGGCCATCAACAAACCTCTTAATCCTCTCTTTATCTGTTGGAACCATCCAAATAGCATGACGAGCTAACTCGGAGAACCTCATCTCGTACTACATCACAGTCATCTCTCCCTGACGTAACCACTCAAACTCCCTACGTAGCTCCTCTCTGCGGGACTTTGACATATACTTCTCCAAAAAGAGAATGAAGAACTGCTACCAGGTAAGGGGTGCTGCATCAACAGGCCTATACCTCTCAAAAGCCTCCCACCAAGTGAAGGCAACTCCAAAAAACTGATAAGCAATGAAAGTGACCCCTGGTCTCCAAAATACCCGTTGTACGAAGCATCCTCTGACACTTATCTAAGAAACCCTGGGCATCCTCGCCCTCTGCATCACTGAAGGTCAGAGGTTGTAGTCTACCAAACCTCTCCAACCTACGCTACTCATCCATCTTGCAACCGGCTAGGCTGGATGTGCACGACCTGCTCAGGTGTGCGAGTGGCGGGAGTCTGATTACCTCCCCAGCCTGAGAAATAGTTGCGGTTGTAGTGGCTGAAATAGATTGAGCTAGGCCAGTGCAAACTAATGAGATATGAGCCAAGGCCTCCTGAAGACCCAAAATCATAATGTGCACAGGTGGTTCCTGAGCTGGTGCTGCTGGAGCGCCCATAACTGGGACTTGATCCTGAACTGGGGCAGCTGGTGGATCTACAGGTGCTGCCCTAGTTGCTTTACCCCTGCCACGACCACGGTCGCGTCCTCGGTCTCTGGTGGTCACAGCTGGTGGTACTAGTGGTCTTCCATCCTGACCAGTAGCACGTGTCCTCACTCTATGTGAGAGAATAAAACAACAGAAGTTTAGTACTCGGATCAACAAATTCGTACGACAAGAATTTCAAGAATATGAAGTTTTACTAAAGGTTCTGCATCCTCTCGAGAATAAATACAAATGTCTCTGTATTGATTCGCGAGACTCTACTAAACCTGCTCATGACTCGTGAGACCTATGTAACCTGGCTCTGATACAAACTTGTCATGAACCTAAACCCAGACCCGGTCGTGATGGCACCTCTCGTGAAGACAAGGCCAGCCAACTATTCCCAATTCGATGTTAAACAGTTAAACAACAAGAAAACAGTCTAAAATATGATTTAATAATACTAAGTGGCCGATAATATCATAAATATATGGAAGGACAACCCAATACAGCCCTAAACCGGGGTGTCACTAGTCATAAGTATCTATAAAACCTAATACAAGTCTGAAAAGTCTACAACTATTAAAAATGTCTGATAAGAGATAGAAATGCTAAGAGGGAGAAACACGGGACTACGGACATCAACAACTACCTCATGGACTCTGATATCTGCCGGGAGCTCTCAACTCATACTGGCAGGATCCGCAATGCCCGAATCTGCACACAAGGTGCAGGGAGTAAAGTGAGTACTCCAACTCAGTGAGTAAAAAATGTAAATGAAGACTAAAAGCAAGAAATCACGTAAAGCACTAAACATTCTATAATGAAGCAGTAAACCCATTTGAAAATCTGTGAATCAGTGAAAGATAGGTAAAATCCCTTAACTCAAAATTTACTTCATGAAAATATTTTTTCAACAATTAAGCAGGAAATTTACAGTCAATTATGAAAAGTAAACAGATAAAGGTTCGCTCCTCGGGCACAGTATCAACAAATCCGCCTCTTGGGCAACATGTCAGAACAGTACCTACCCATCGGGCAACATCTCAAAATAATACCAGCCCCTCGGGCTCAATCTCACATCACAATGGGTACCCGCGCTCACTAGGGATATACAGACTCCTGGAGGGGCCCCTTACAGCCCAAGCTCAATATCAAGCCACCTCGTGGCATCATCAGTAGGCCCTCAGCCTCGTATCAATCAAGCCACCTCGTGGCATACATGTCTTAGGCCCTCGGCCTTATAATCAGTATCAAATGTTTCCTCACAACATAGGCCCTCGGCCTTGCTTAGTTAAAAATCCTCACAAGCCACTCGGGCAGCAGTAAAACATGTTTCTCAGCCCAAAATATCATTTAAAAGATCATTTAAGTGTTAAAACATAGTAAACATGGATGAGTACGAAAATAGTGAAATATATCATGACTGAGTTCAAGTATAAAGTCAAAACAGTGAGCAAATACCTGTAAAAATCCCCGAAGGGTTCAAATAGTTGGCACAAGGCCAAAATATGGCATTCATCCCAAATAATGATGATAGCAAATAGATTTCAGTCAAATACGTGGTAAAATAGTTATTCGGGACGAACCAAGTCACAATCCCCAACAGTGCATGATCTCACGCTCGTCATCAAGCGTGTGTGTCACCTCAATATAGCGCAACGATGTGCAAGTCCAGGGTTTTATACCCTCAGAACATCATTTACAATTATTACTCAACTCAAGCCGATCAAATATCTTGCTCGCGACGCCTTTGCCCCTCGAATCGGCCTCCACTCACGTCGAAACTATCCAAAATCAGAACAAGCACGTCAAAATATGCTTAGGGAACGAAGCCCAAGCGAAAATAATTGATTTACAACATAAATCTTGAAATTACCAAAACTCGACTCCCGAGCCCACGTCTCGGAATTCGATAATTTTTCATCAATAGATTCCTTATCTCCCCATGAGTTCATACATATCAAAAGTTCTGAAATCCGACCTCAAATGGTCCTTCAAATCCTCAATCAAAGGTCTAAATTTTCAAGCCCTAGTTCTTCAATTTTTGGATTATTTTCTACGATTATTTAGGGGGAATTCACATTAGAATCGAGTTTTAAGTCCATGATTATTTAAACATTCTGCCCAAGCCTGAAATCCTTCTTCGCGAACGCGGTCAAAGCCTCGCGTTCGCAAAAACAAAAACTACGTTGATTAAAATTCTTCTTTGCCCACCCCATCACGAACGCGATGCTTTACCCAGACAGACCTTAGCGAACGCGCTCCCTCGCCTGCGAACACGATGAACAAAATATCGCAAAACCCCGCTGGCCAATTTCTTCTATGCGAACACGAAGCAGAGCTCGCAAACGCGATGCATTATTTCCAGCCCTTTGCGAACGTGAAGACTCCATCACGAACACAAAGGCTAAAGTCTCAGCCTTCTCCAGCTAATCCTTCGTGATCGCGGCTCCCCTCTCGTGAACGCAAAGAGCATTTGTCTGTAAGACTGAGCAGCAGATTTTTGCAATTCTAAACCTTATGAAATGGCCCGATTGACAACCCAAAACTCACCTGAGGCCCCCGGGACCTCAATCAAATATTCCAACATATCCCATAACCTCATTCAAACTTATTCCAATCTTCGGGACACTCAAAACAATATCGAAACACCAAATTCGCATCGGATTCAAGCCTAAGAAATTCCAAAATCTTCTAAATTACGCGTTTGAACAAAAACCCAAACAAATCATGTCCGAGTGACTTGAAATTTTGTACACACATCCCAAATGACACAATGTGGCTACTGCAACTCTCGAAATTCCATTCCTAACCCTATATCAAAATCCCGACTACCAATCGAAAATCGCCAAAATATCAACTTTGCCAATTCAAGCCTAAATCTACTCTGAACCTCCAAAACTCATTCCAATCGCACCCCTAAGTCCCAAATTACCTCTCGAAGCTAACCAAACCATCGGAACTCACATCCAATCGCTCTAACATATAAGTCAATATCCGATTGACTTTTTCAACTTAACCTTCCTCAAAAGAGACTAAGTGTCTCAAACTTTACCAAAATCATTCTAAATTCGATCCGATCAACCCGATACCACATAAAATGGATAAACAAAGCATAAAAAGGTGAAAATGGGGAAAACAGAGTGGTAACTCATGAGACGACTGGCCGAATCATCACAGAGTTTCATGAATGGTTGATCTGAGGAATGGTTAGGACTTTTTGCGTGATTCTTTCATCATTGATAGTATACAAAAGTGCTGGAATGAGACTTTATTTGATAAGAGGTTTATTATCAGTATTTGTTTGTTGTGTGCAGCTGCCATGATTTGAAGTTATCGCTACGAGTGATTGAGTTATGCGATATATCATGTAATTGCATCTAGGTTTACAGATATGGTTTGTTATAGATTGTTCGGACTTACCCAGCATATAGATGAGAGATTCTGATATTATAGATAAGTACGAAAAAGGAAATTTTGTTCTTAGGTTCATGGGCTTGGTTGGATTGCGAAATTTCAGTCATGTTGCGTTATCAAACCTATATAGGGTAGGGTGATGTGGGATCACCCCTGGGTATGTGCATGGTAAGGTTATTCAATGATTTGTTAGCTTGTGGAACAACTCTGGGCATGTTCGAGGATGAACGTATGTTCAAGTGGGGGAGAATGTAACGACCCGACTAGTCGTTTTGAGCATTTGCACTTTGCTCGTCAATTCTCAGGCATGACTAGCACCATAAGAGGTATTATGACTTACGTAAATTGTCGTTTTTGGTTTTCAGGATAATCGAAATAGATTTGGAAGAACAATTCTCAGCTGGAAGCTTTAAATTTGAAAGGGTTTGACCAAGTTTTGAATTTTTAATATTCGATGTCGGATTTAGATTTTTATGATTTGGTTAGCTCCATTAGGTGATTTTGGACTTGGAGTGCGTCCGGAGTGTGATTTGAAGGTCCGTGAAAGATTTAGACTTGAATTGGCAAAATTGAAAATTTGGAGTTTTCGGTCGGCAATGGAATTCTTGATATCGGGGTCAGAATGAAATTCCAAAAGTCGGGGTAGATTCGTAGTGTCATTTGTGATGTGTGTCCAAATTTCAGGTCATTCGAATGAGTTTTGATAGGTCTTGGCATCGTTTGTGAAATTTGAAAGTTTGAAAATCCTTAGGCTTGAATCCGAGGGTGATTTGATCGTTTGATGTTGTTTTGAGTTTTTCGAAGTTTGAAATAAGTTTGAATAGTGATAGGTGACTTGTGGGAATGTTTGGTTGAGGTCCCGAGGGCCTCGGGATGGATTTGTGTGGTTGACGGGGAGTTTAGCTTTGAGTGTTGCTGCAGATTTTGATGCTCATGTCATTTCCGCACCTGTGGATTTAGGACCGCAGGTGAAAGGTTACAGATGCGTAAGGAAGGACGCAGATGCGATTTTGGATCAGCTGAAGCTTGATCGCAGGTGTGATTTTATCGTACCAGCAGGGCCGCAGGTGCGGTGTCGTGATCGCAGAAGCAATTTCTGAGGGCATAAGTGGGAACCGCACCTGCAATGTATTTTCCGCAGGTGCGGCATCACAAAAGCGACATTTGACCACATGTGCGGTACCTCTGGGCAGAAAGTATAAATTGTGGACTTCGCGAATTTTGGTTCATTTTCCACCATTTTTAGTCGGCTTTGGAGCTTTTGAGAGCGATTTTGAGGAGAAATTCAAGGGTTTATGAGTAAGGTAAGTGTCTTGAGAACTAATACTCGTATATGTGATGATTTCCCGTTGTCTAATCATGTAATTTATGAATATTACGTGTGAAAATGAGAGGTTAGGGCTTGGGATTTTTGGAGAGTTTGATTGAGGACTTGAAGGGTCAAATAATGTCGGATTTTGATAAATTTGGTATGTATGTACAAGTGAAAGGATAAGGATTCTAGTTTTTTAATTTTTATCGGATTCCGAGACGTGGGCCTGGGGGTCGGGTTTGGCCAATTTCGGGAATTGTGATTTAATTTGATAATTTTCACATGAGCCTTATTCCTTTAGCATGTATTGATGATATGATTCTGATTTTGGATAGATTCAGGGTGAGTTGAGGCCGAGTCGAGCGACAAGGGCATCACAGTGTATATTTTCGTCCGGTTTGAGGTAAGTAATGATTGTAAATGTTGTCATGAAGGCATGAAACTCCAGATTTTACATCGTGGTGCTGATTTGTGATGACACACATGCTAGATGACGAGCGTGGGATCATTCACCGTTGGGGATTATGACTTGATCCATCCCGTACGACAATTATGTCGCGTATTTGATTGACAACTATTTGATACTATTGTGTTTTGGAAAGCATTACTATGTCTTGGTTTGGATGCCATATTTGAGCCTCGTGCCAACAGTTTGGACCCTTAGGGGTTTTCTTTACTGAAATTCCTCACTCTTTTGATTCAATACCTGTACTCAGTCATGCTATATTTTATTAATTTTATAACTCAGTCTTATTTACCCTAATTTGATGCATAGATGAGATTTTGACTGAGCAAACTATTTTACTGTAGCCCAAGTGGCTTGAGAGGTTTCTAATTGAGTGAGAGGGAGGACCTGTGTTGTGAGAATATCATGGGATCGGGCTACGCTCCGCAGCATGTTGTACTGATTTGTGATATAAGAGAGGCCGAGGGCCTGATTTATTATGCCATGAGGTGGCTTGTTATGTGAGGCCGAGGGCCTGATTGATTATGCCACGAGATGGTTTATGATAGCGCTTGAGTTGTAGGAGCCCCTCTGGAGTCTAAACACCCCCGGTGAGCGCGGGTACCCAGTGTGAGTCATGTGATGTGGCCCGAGGGGCTATTTTTTATTTATGTTATTGCCTGAGGGGCTGATTACGAGTGATTGTGAGCTAGCCCGAGGGGCTGGTTCTGTTGATATTTTGCCCGAGAGGCGGTTTATGATTCATTTTGCCTGAGGGGTTGTATATGAGTGCGTTTTTGCACAAGGGGTCAACTATGTTTCATCATTTCTGCTCACTGTCTCATCACTTGTTTGAATATTGCTGAAAGATATTTTAAATGGATTTTTACACATCTTCGAATGATTTCTACCGAAAACTGGATTTTTAGCAAAATGATTTGATATATATACTGCTTTGGAAATACACTGTACTTACTGTGGTGTTATGACGTGGATTATGTATTTTCTTACTGCTCAGTCTTCATTTACTCTTATTACTTACTGAGTTGGCGTACTCATATTACTCCTTGCACCTTGTGTGCAGATTCATGTATTTTTTGAACCCGGTAGCGGGTGTTGATTACTCAATGGCAGGTTTATTGGAGTTAGCAAGGCAGCTGCCTGGCATTCACAACCCTGCTCTTCTCCCTCTTATCTTCCTTAGACTGTTTTTAGTATATTTTCAGACACTTCGTTGTATTCAGATCTTAGTAGATGCTCGTGACTTGTGACACCCCGATGTCGGGTTTGTGTTATTTTCTTCCGCACTAGTTATTCAGACTTATGTTATGAGATTTTATTAATTTAATAGCTTAAAGATGACTTGTATGAAATACTGATTTGGTTTGGGATTTGTGTCGGCTGGCCTAGTTTCATGATAGGCGCCATCACGACCAGGTCAGTTTTAGAGTCGTGACAGTTCATATGGCTAAAAGGGTTCTATCTCCACATCCTCAAAGAGCAATACGCAAAAAAATCATACTCAAATGCTCTCCAGAGCTAAAAACATGCAGTGTCAACTTCAGGGCAAATTCAAACCTACAGGAGGGGAAATATTCCATGGTAATAATTCCATCCCTGCGACAGAACCCTCCAAGACAACATCACAATCAGGCTCTATTGGGAGCAACGAGTGACATAGCTGACCTTGATGAAGCTACAAACTCACAACCTATTATGAATTTAATAGTATGGAATTATAGAGGTTCGAACAACACAAAGTTAAAAAGACAATTCAAATCGCTTTTGGATAATTATAGACATGTCCTAGTTGTACTACTGGTGACACGCATGCATGATCACACTGTTTTAAAGAATGATTTTAATTTCTTCAACACGGCACAAGTTGAAGTACAAGGATTGTTTGGTGGTATAGTCTTACTATGGAATGCAGAACTTGTAACTGTGGAGGATCTTACCATGACTACACAGGAGGTGCACTACATGATACAGGTATGGCCTAACCTAATTAAATGAGTGTTTTCTTCAATTTATGCAAATAACTCTACTTCATTACATAAAATACTGTGGGAAAATTTAATATGTATTCACGATTCCTATAAGGGTCCTTGGTTAGTTGGGGGGGAGGGGGGAGGGAGACTTTAATGAGGTAATTAGAGAAAATAAAAAATTTGGTGAAAATCTCATGAATAACACAATGGTAAATGCCATTGCATAGTGTATAAATTATTGTAAGTTAGTAGACCTAGAGTTTAAGGGTAGCCGGTATACATGGATAAATAAACGACATAATGGACATACTATACTAGAAAGGTTAGACAGACTCCTAGCAAACTATGATTGGATTCAACTGTATTCTGAAACAGTAGTGCAACACCTCCCTCGTACGTACTCAGACTATTGCCTTCTACTGGTCACACTTGAACCAAACATAATACCTAGAAAAAATATATTTCACTTTGAAAAGATATGAACAACAAACCCTATGTTCAAAACTGTAATTAAGACGTTCTAGCAAAATACTTCTTCAATAGTTGAAACTCTGGCAAATTTTCAACAAAATGTAACTTATTGGAATAAGCAGACTTTTGGAAACATTTTTAAAAGAAAACGAAAAATACTAGCTAGAATTAATGGATTTTAAGTATCCATGCACTATCCTACTAGCAATTTCCTACAAACTTTAGAAATTCAACTAAATCATGAATTTAATGCTTTACTAAAGCCAGAGGAAGATTTTTGAAAAATTAAAGTTAAGGATCCAATGGTTAAACGATGTCGATGCTAACACAAATTTTTTTCACATGTTTACCTTACAGAGACATAGGCGTAATTGTATCAATGCTTTAAAAGATAGTGTAGAAAATTGGACATTTGATCAAACAGAAATTCAACAACAAATCTTTCAATACTACACTACACTATTCCAAACACAACACTCAATAACTAATAAAATAAAAAATGAATCGACAATGGTTAAATCTTTGAACTCTTCTGATCAACATCAACTGGCACAACCACTAAAGTTGATTGAAATAAAGCAAGCTCTATTCTCCTTTCAACCTTTCAAGGCACCAGGGCCTGATGGACTTCATCCGTATTTCTTCCAAAATTTTTAAAGAGAAGTGAGTCGCTCGGTTATAAATTGTTGTGGCAATGCTTTCAAACAAAGTGAAATTCAGGAAGAAATTAACAAAACCAACTTGTGCCTAATTCCTATAATAAAAAATGCCACATCCATCACTCAATATCGTCCAATAAATCTTTGCAACACAATTTTCAAACTAATTACAAAAATAATTATAAACCGTCTAAAACATTTCATACAAAAAATAATTGGTCCAACACAGTCAAGTTTCCAACAAGGAAAAAGAGCGTTAGACAATGCAATCATTATACATGAAATCCTTAACCACTTAAAAAGGAAGAAAAAAGGGCGAACGAGTTAGATGCTACTAAAATTGGACTTGAAAAACGCTTTTGATAAGCTTGAATAGTCCTTCATAAAGAGTACACTACAATACTTCAACCTACCACACAATCTCAACTCCCTCATAATGTCCTGCATTACAACATCTTCCATATAAATGGATCACGTATCAAGTTTTTTTAACCATCTAGGGGTATACGCCAAGGAGATCCTTTATCTCCTTATATCTTTATTATGTGCTTGGAACACCTTTCAAGGAATATATTCCAATCAGTAGATTACCTATTATGAAAACCCATACAAATTTCTCAAAATAGACCTCAATTATCGCATTTTTTTTCCACAGACGACATCGTCCTTCTGTCTAAAGTAAATAACACAAGCTGCAACACTATCATTGACGCCCTTAATACATTTAATAACTTATCAGGACAAACTATTAACTTCTAAAAATCAAGAGTATTTTTCTCCAATAACTGCACTACTGAAGCAAAAAATAATATTCTATCTTGTTTTAGCATGAATGAAGGAAAACACTTTTGAAAATACATGGGTTTCCTAATGTTTCAAGATCGACCTAATAAGTCAGATTTTCAATTCCTATTAGATAACTTCAAGGCTAAACTTGCAGGCTGCAAGACTAATTTTCTATCACTGGCAGGTAGAATTACTCTCATTAAATCAACCCTTTCTAGCTTAACAAACTACATAATGCAATATATTTCAATTCCTAAAAATATTATCAATAAAATAGAGCAATATATGCATAATTTTCTATGGGGAACTACTCAATAAAAAAAAAAATTCACTTAGTCAATTGGAAACGAGTTACCACGCCCAAAAATTTGGGAGGCCTAGCTATACAGAGGCTTGAATTAAAAAATATACATTACTGGCAGGATTAGCATGACGCCTATTTCATTTACCTAATCAACTCTGGGCCAACACTCTTATACAAAAATATAAAAACAAATGTATAATAGGAACTTCCTCTAATACTTGGCACAATATACTGTTAGGTTGGGAAAAATGCCAACATGGTATTCAATGGAAAGTGGGTACCAATTCTAAAATCAACTTCTGGACGGATGCATGGATTGCTCCAAACACCAAAATTAGATCTTTATTACGTGGTCCTATACCTTTAGAACCCACTATAAGGATTATATACATCTACAGAGCTCAAAATGAATAGAAATGGGAAGAAATACCTTTTCACATTACAACCTTTTTTTAAAAATAATTCAATAGGATCAATGTACCCGTCTACACAAATAAATTGGACACTTTCTACTGGGGATTATCCGAACATGGAAAATTCACTGTCCAATCAATATATTCACAATCACTATGACAGGATTTAAACATAACAGAACACACACTTCTTTGCAATTAGATTTGGAAGATGCAAGTACCACCCAAAATAAAAATATTTATTTGGCTTATAATGCATAATAGGTTACCTACAAAACACTACCTACATCATATTAGAATCACATTAGACGATCAGTGTCAAATATGTCGGAGAGATCCAGAAACTATTAACCATATCTTTTTATACTGTTCTAACATAAAATATATATATGGAATGACTTAGGTATAATGAACTTTATCACCCATATAATTAGATATTCTCATCCATCGCATTGATTAATGAAACTCAATAATATAAAGCACAAGAACATGCCTTATTGTATCAATAGCAAAACTTTTATTTCATACACTTTATGGCACATTTGGATTAATCGTAACAATCATAACTTTAATGATACACAACAACGCCTATCAATTAAATTAATCATCAATCATGCACTGAAATTTACTCACTTAGCCACAAACATGGTAACAACAAAAATTCCTATAATGCAACCTATCAAATGAATACCCCCTAAATCGAACTACTATAAAATAAATACTAATGGGGTTGCTTCATTGGTCACTCACAAAGCAGGTATAGGGGGGCTCATACGCGACTCAAATGAAAATTGGATTATAGGTTTTGTATGCAATTTGGATACTGCCACCACCATCCCTGCAGAACGAAAGGTCCTATTCCATGGACTAGAATTGGCAAATACATACAAATTGATTCCGCTGGAAATAAACATCAATGCATCACAGGTACTTACCATGTTAAAAAACGACAATATAGTTTATACTAATATACTAGCTGACTGCAGGTACCTCCTAGGCCAACTGCATAGTACTACTATTAGACACACCTACAGAGAGGGGAATGAGGTGGCCGATGGTTTAGCTAAGGTGTGATGCACCATGCAATCTACTGAAAAATTAATAATTTTTGGAGAGCCACCGAATTTTGTCAGTAGCTTTTTGCAAATGGATTAGGCAGGAGTGATTTTTATAGGAAGACAACATGCACACCGCATGAATAAGATATGGACATGGATCAAAAAACTTTTTGGAACTATGACGCTGCTCAGGAAACAATTGCCTCCAATGGAGTAAATGGGGTGGATAACATAGTTAGAATAGATAGTATTAATCCTTGTAATATATGACTATCAAACAACTATATTGTCGATGCATAGGCATCACCTTCTCTGTAATAACTTTAATTATATTTAATGCAATATTATCTTTCTCACCATTTTTTTTTTCATTTCCTCCCATTATTTCTCCTTTATCTTTCCATTGCAGACATCACCTTCACCAAAATGAAATTAATCTTCTTCTCCGTTCAAGCCCTTCAATATATCAACAATGATATGCTTGAAATATAACCAGACAAACTCCAAAACCAATAGCTATTTTTCTGTTTCAAGCTCAATAAGTAATTGTCAATCAATTTTCAAACTTCAAAACACCACAATTCCTAAATTTTACAATTTAATTTTCATATTAACCTTTAAAGATTGCAATGATGATGGTGCCTCAATTTTCTCTCCTTCAAAAAAACTTGTTTGTAGTTGTTATTAGAGATAAAAATCAAATTTTTTTTCTCATTTGAATAATCTACGATGAAATATTCGAAACCCACTACGTTCTTTGGGTGCCGAAATTTTTTGAAACCTCATTTGATTTACTGATTATGCATAGAGTAAATCGGTGGGGTGTTGCCGTTTTGAGCTTAAAATCGTGAATCAAACACTAATTTGGTGAATTTGAGAGAAAAACGAACTTGAACTATATTTTTTTTACTTTTTTAACAGTAGAAATAAATTTAGACGAAAAGTATAACGAAGGATAGATATAACTATTTACAATAATATAGAGATATGTTTGGACCTTTTTCCTTCTAAAATTGTAGGTGAGGAATACTAACCATTAGAGCAAATCATATTTGTTTAACTAGGGAAGTGAAAAACAAAGACCTCAGTTTTCTCAAAAGATATGACCGAATTGGATATAAACAAATGGAAAGTCTTCATTTTTATCCCTAATCTCCCTCATTAATGTGAAATGTCTTAATAGTAATATTTTATTTTTATCATTCTTTCATTTTAAAAAATGAAGCTTATATTGGTCATATGATGGTTAATGTATAAAATAATACTGGAATAGAAATAGTGACCAAATAACGTAAAAAATAATACTAATAAACGTTTGGACAAAAAAAAATTCACTTCTTTTCGAAATTATTGTTTGAACATAATATTTTTAACTTTCACTTAAGATAATTTTACTTTTTAAAAAAATTAAATAAACTCCAAAAAGTTATTTTTTAAATTTTTCACTCAAAAAAAATATAAAAATATATTTATGTCCAAACACAACTCTAGTTGTCAAATACCATTTTTACTTTTAAAAAAATTAATTTTTTTTTTGGGAATTTTACCATTCTTTATGCCCCATACGCCCACTAATGACGTGTTTGGTCAAGCTTTTGGAAGGAAAAAAGTGCTTTTGAGGAGAAGCAGAAATATTTTTTGAGAATAAAAAAAATAGCTTCTCTCCAAAAGCATTTTTCTAAAAGCACTTTTGAGAAAAATACATTTATAAGCAGTTTTCAAAAGTTTGACTAAATACTAATTACTACTCAAAAATACTTTTTAAATTAATTAATCAAATACAAATTGTTTCTCACCTAAAGCACTTTTTACAATTGCAGTGGTGTTTTCTGCAGCTCTCGGTTCTATTTTCTTAGTGATGGTTAGTGGTGGTAATAAAAATAATATATATTGGGGTATTTGCATCTATACCTACTTTTTGTATCACGTTTTAACTTGTTCTCACTTTGTAAAAAAAAATTACAAGCGTATCCGCTTTTTCGCATAACCGCTTTTTCGCATAACTTCAGTATACAGGGCTGAAGTAACAAAAGCAATCACGCAAAACTTCAGCATTCTAGTAGTCGGGCCTGAAGTTCAGCTCTAGAGCTGAAATTTTTGTTTTGTAACTGTCGAACTTTAGCTCTAGAGCTGAAGTTTTTGTTTATAAACTTCAGCTCTAAAACTAAAGTTTCTGTTTTGTAACTGTGCTCTAGAGCTGAAATTAGTAAAGTATTATTTGAAACAGAAATTCGGTAAAGAGATTACAACATCCTTTGATGCGAGACTTGCAGTAACCACGTCCATGTGAAAAGAATTTTTTTATCCTTTGACTGCACCACTATATGTTGTTGTTGAGCTTATAGTTTATATTTGATAGAGTAAAATATTTTACATACTTAATTTATTGATAATTTCACTATTACATTTATTTGTATTTATAGAACTCTGTCACTAAAAGTTATCTATTGATACTTTACATAAATTACACTACAAATAGAGAATATTTCCTTAACAATAATCAAAAACTCAAAAATCTATATACAAATGGAGAATAAGAAAAAAATAAAACTTAAAAAAAATCACTCACACGCCCACATAGACATACATACACACTTAATGCACATAATTATTGAAAAATAAATATAAAAAATAATGATAAATGTTCTAACAAATTCATGACAAGATTATTCTACTTACTACTGTTAATTAATTTAAATTAAATTTTGTAATAAGATATAATATATTCAAATTATAGGTAATATAACTAGATTAAAAAATATTGTGGATAATATAGAAAAAAGTAGTACACAGAAGAGGAATTGGAAATATTAAGGGTAAAATAGACATATAGCATAATATTTGAGGGAAAGAATGATTATTGTTTAAAGTTAGAGGGGGAGTTTACTTCTTTGAGGAAACGTGAGGGGTGTAAATGATTAAAGCGTCAATTCTTCTCCTAAAAAAACTCCATTTCAGAGTAGGGCTGGGCATCGGTCGGGTCGGTTCAGTTCAGTTGTGAATATTATCGATTCTTTATATCGGTTATCGGTTTATAAATATACTAAACTGATAAGATATCGGTTAATGGGTATCGGTTAGTCGGATATCAATCCTTATCGGTTCGGTTATCGGTTTACCCGATAAGAATAAAAACTATTCAAAAAAATCATGTTTTTATTATAAAAATCATGACCATACTATTAAGAGAAAGAAATTGAATTTTTGCTCTTAAGAGAAAAAGGATTAAATTTCAACTTAGAAAATAAAATTTTCTTTGCATTTGCAAATTTCAATGAATAATCTCAATTTTTAAAGTTATAAGTTAATAGGAGTAAGAGATAAGACATTCAATAATATAATCTTTCTAACTATCCCACTTCGGACAAGCATAATTCATAGAAAAATAACAAAATCATAATCTTGTAAATACTAAAGAATCAATACAACAAAAGAAACAAATAGAAAAATTAAAATTCTGAACAATTAATTCTCTAAAGCTTAAAACTAAAAATTTTAATTGAAAAATTAAAATGAGAAATTAAGAAAAGTTTAAAACTTACTCTAACGATTAAGGTCAGAAGATGAAGAGTAACTACCAAGAGAATTGAGAGAATGAAACCATAATATGGTTTTATATACTTAGTGGATAAAATTATAATTTTGATAAAGCTTGTTGGGATGTCGGTTAAACCGTTAATAAAATTAGGCAAATCGATACCGAACCGATAACTAATTAATCAAATAACATTAAACCGTTATCGAATTATTTACCGTGTAACCCAATAGTATTTTATGGTTCGGTTTATGGGCTATGCCCGATATATGTCCAGCCCTGTTTCACAGACTTCAGGTACGTCTAAGGAGAAAACCCTAAGTCCCTAACAGTGCCAGCTCGCCCTTCACTCCAAATTCTTTTGATTTTAGGTAAGTCTTTAACTAATTTATTGATATTCAATATACTGAGGCATTGAATTTTTGCTGATTTCTACCATTTTTAATTTTGAGGAATATGTCTGCATTTTGAATTTTCCGGATTCCCCGATAAAAATATTTCGGTCTAATGCTTGCTCAATATTTTTTTGTTTGTTTATGGAAAAGTAATGACTTTTCCAGATAAAAAAAATGCATACTCCTTTTTAGGTGTATTGAGATAATAATGTGTTTTACAAAACTGAATGTTAGTTTTCCAGATAAAAAAATGCATATTTAGGTGTATTGAGAGAATAATATGTTTCACAAAACCGAATGTAAGTTTTTTTTTCTATATAAAAGAACTGAATATACTGAACCCTGAAAAATATTAAGTCTATGAGACAGGGCTATATTCTCAATTTCCCCCTTTTTTAGATGTTGGTTTCCTTTTGGTATGTGCTTAGGTTCAGTAATTGCAATTGGTGTTTTCTGCAGCTATAGGTTCAATTATTATGTCCAATTTTCTTTTGGAAAGTTGAATATAATATGATTGTTCAGACTCTGCTGTGTTTATAGTTGCCAGGAAAGATAAGGGCTCTGCAAATTTTGGGAATTAAGCTACTAAGCTTAATAAGCTGATCAGAAATCAAGTAGTAGTAAACTTAATATCAAATCCAGCCAAAGCTGTGAGCTGCTAAGCTGATTTTAAGAGTGAAAATTAGCAAATACTGGTCAATTTTTCTACTTACCGTGTAGCTATAGATGTCTGAAAAGCTTATTAGCGGCGAGAGACAATGTGATTCTCGTATGTGCTCTATTGATTTTTCATTTTCAATAACAAATCTGTATAATCCCTGGATTCATGAAGTATTTATGGAAGGTATTATTGCTTTAAAGAATGCGATTCATTGATATTAAGAGGAAATATATGCCTGTTGTCTGTGTTTTATCTGAAGATAAGTTGGCAATTACTTTCTTTTGTTTTCTTGTTTATTTTCTGCAGATTCTCATTGGCGTTGTATGATGCCACCTAAGAGAACAAAGCATGGTTGTCAAACTTTACCTTCTGATCGGCTTAGCAACCTTCCTGAAAATGTTACCAATGCCATTCTGATGCGTGTGCCTTTGCTAGAAGCTGCGAGAACAAGCGTCTTATCGAAGAAATGGAGGTATAAATGGTGCAAACTTCCACAGTTGACGCTTGATGATACACTTTGTCGGTACACACGTGACTTACTATCCCCTTCTGAGTTTACAAAAATTATGTACCACATTTTGACCCTTCATTCAGGACCACTTACTAAGTTTACCCTCTCCATTTCTAGACTGAAAAAGTATCCTAAGATTGCCAGTTTGATATATTTCCTCTCTAGGAATGATATGCAGCATCTTGTTCTTGAATTTTCGAAGTGGAATCGATACAGATTGCCGCCTTCATTTTTCATGTGTTTGCAGTTGATGCATTTGACTCTCCGAAATTGTGTAATATGTCCTCCACCAGCCTTCAAAGGATTTGATATGTTACATAGTCTGGAACTGTGTGATGTCACAATTTCTTCAACATTACTAGAAAGTTTAATCTCTTATAGCCCGTTGCTGGAGAAGTTGGTGTTGCAAATCTCAGATAATCTAGACCATATTCAAATTAAAGCCCCCAATTTGAGATCATTCGACTTCACAGGCTGTATAAAATATATTTCTTTAAGTAATGTTCCTATTCTTTCTAAACTCTCTCTTTTCTATGCGGGATCTTTTAAGGAATCAGAAAAATGTGATTTTGACAAATTTTTTCAGTCAGTTCCTGCTCTTGAGCATCTCTACTTGGAATATGTAAGTGACAAGGTAAATGTTGCTTCTGAATTTCATTATACTGCATTTTCATAAAAGTACCATCTTTTGGTCTTTGAGTCATCCTGAATTTTCGCTTTCTTTGTAGTTCTTGGTTACAGGTGCAGCTGAAGTACCAAGAAGACTTTCCTCTCCTCTTAATTATCTTAAACGTTTTCACATAACGCTGGGTGGTGGATTAGTTGATGTTTCCTGTGCTCTTTGTTTGATAAGAAGCTCACAATATTTACAAGACATTGAAATGGAGGTTATTATTGGTGTTTATGTTTTTCTTTTTCTTTTGTATGTTCTAGTTGTATGTAGTGACGGCTTTCTGATTTTCGTACTCATTAGATCTTCAATCTTCTTGATCTTTCTTAGGTTTATGATCTGTTGGATGAACTTGTGGCCACTAATGAAGTTGATGAAGTTTTTGCAAGGTTCTCAGATGTGACATTGAATCACCTTAGGACGGTTAAGCTTGAAGGAGTTCACAATACAGAGCTTGAATTGCAGCTTATCAAGTTTTTACTGACCAAATCCCCGAGGCTGGTGAGGATGCTAATTGATCCGTCATCAAATGATGACTATGATGAAAATAGAGACACGATACTAGCAGAGTTAACAAAATTTCAGCGAGCATCACATAAAGCTGAAGTAGTCGTACTTGATGATTATGAAAGTTATAGAGACTGGTGTAGACATCGAGATCTTAATGGATTGAGTTAAATCCTAAATTCAAGATACTACAAGACCTCTTGAAATTCTAGGAGCCTGTCAGTGTTGCTTAGAGGCCACTCTACCAAAACCTTAGGTCACTGTTATAAAAAGGGTTACATAATCCTTTAAAAAACATCTCAAAAATGGAGATCATCTCGAAAATCCCATAAACTCACGGGATATTCAAAAAGAGATCAAGAAGAGGTCGGATAATTCTTGATAATCAAATACTTCAAGAAGACCCACAACATACTTCATGGATATCAAATAAATCCATGAAAGCCTGCATAATCCGATATTTGAGAAATCCGCTGCTTCAGCCCTCGAATCCCGGAGATATCAGGAGAGAAGAATCAAGGGAGAAATAGAATTGTTCTCACAATTGATTAGTAATAATATTTTTCTCATATTTTGTGATTGCGGTATATTTTTCACATGTTGAAAATTAGTTGCAAACAATTGGATGCAGTAATCTATGGTTGTTTTTTGCTGGATATAGGGAAGACTGAATTTCGGATTGCTTGTTTGTCATCGTTACAGTGCTAAGGGTACATTCATTCCTGTTCTTGAATGATCTTGGAAATGAGACTTGGATATGAATCTACCCTACGGTTATTTATTTTCAAAATTAAGTGTTTCACTACTTTGATAGGAAAAAAAACCTTTGGCAGTTTTTCTTAAAAATTCTATGCACTCTCATGCTCCATTGTTGAAGAACTAGAAGACAGGAGTTTTTACATATCTAACAAACATTTAATATCTTGTCGTGGCTTCTTTTTTATTAATAAGCGATGTTATTTATTTGATACATCTGATATGGAGAAGCCTAGAAGTGGTAAAGTTTGTACACAAGTCACTGAGGTCCGAAGTTATAGAAGAAACTGAGCTATCTATAAAAAAAGAAGAAGGGATCTTTACATAAATAGTCTGTCATATTCATTGTTTATTTTTTCTAATCATATATACAGATTCTACATTGATTATACATAACTATACACATATAGTATACAAATTATACATATATTATATGTCCATAGGCTATTTTAGTTTAAGTGACCGGGTAGGCGTATTTGGGTTAAACGTTATATTAGTCTTAATGTAATAGGAAGTAGAAGCAAAATTTTCTATCTTTTGAATTAGGAAGAACATAGGACATACTTTGTTATGACAAGAGTGAGTTGCTCTAGTAGTGAGCACCCTCTACTACCAACCAAGAGATTGTGAGTTTGAGACTCAAACTTTGAGTCACCCCAAAAGTAAGGCGGAGAGTTTTTGGAGGGAGGGATGCCAAGCGTCTATCGGAAACATCATCTCTATCCCATGGTAAGTCATGCGTACACACTACCCTCCATAAACCCCACTAGTGGAATTATTTTAGGTTGTTGTTGTAGTACAGGACATATTTGTTAAAACTTATTAAAACATGAATATACAGTGTTCCATAAGGCTATTTGAGAAAATCAGCCTAAAACACTTTAGGCACAAAATTTCACGGATGGCCCTTTGATGCTCTGTTGCTTAGCTTTTGTTTCCATTTTTAAATTTATGGTAGAATAGCCCTATTTTTTCAAGTTTTTCTGAGCGTGTTAAAACTTGAGTATATTATATTGGAATTCCAATGTATTATGCTGGAGTATTTTTCGGATTTTGAATAGTGTTTTTGTTTAGATTTATCTTTTCATGAAAAATGGCTAAATTTCG
The DNA here is from genome assembly GCA_026770625.1 of Nicotiana glauca. NCBI lineage: Eukaryota > Viridiplantae > Streptophyta > Magnoliopsida > Solanales > Solanaceae > Nicotiana > Nicotiana glauca. The sequence goes on along the minus strand of MU669898.1, from coordinate 9,932 downwards.
ACTACCTTTGAAACTGTGGCTATTTTTGAATGATCACTTATAAATCTGACTATTTTTTAATTTCATCCGCTAAAAGTCTAAAGCTTATGATTAGATTGTTCAAAACTTTTGAACGCTCGTCAAAACTTAAAAATAGGGTCATTTTGCGCAGATTTAAAAAACAAAGGACAGAATTTAAAAACGCACTAAAAGAGCCTAATCGTACAAATAATGCCTTGGCGGTGTTACCTTTTTACTATAAATTTAAGCTCTTTATAAGAACAAATAGAATCCTTATCAATTTTTATTTTTACAATATAATATATTATAGGTTTCTTGCCTTTTTCTACCTTATGAATAATGTGAGTAAAAGGATGGGAAAATAATACTTTCTTTTCATACAAGCATTCTGACATGTAGTTTGACAGTAAAAGAGATATGTTGGACATTTGGTTTGACAATCAAATAATAATTTATCTCAAACCATCCAATATAACATGCACAAACCGAAATAAGCTTCTAGCCCATATCAGTTAAATCAAAAATTGAACTGCTAATGATTGCAAATCGATTAACTGATAAATCAACTTCTTATTGGTTCGATTATGGATGGCAAGTGGTTTAGTACGGTGCAGTGCGGTTGCAGGGAAACCCGTATAAACCCGCGAAGATCTCAACCCACCTCGGCCCGCGTAGTATTTTCACCCTCACCCACCCCCCTACATACACCTGCATCCACCCGCCCCGCCCCACACTAATATTTATTTTTAGATTTTGTTTACTTATTTCCTTTTTATATTTTGGTTGGAATTTTCAACTTAATCAATAAAAAAATTAATAATTATTTTTGTTTCTTAAATGTTGAATCTCAATTAAAAAAGAAAAACATTATTGATTCTAGCATTGTGACTTGGAATGAAAAGAATCCAAATGAAGCAATGTATGATGACATAGCGTGTAATCATTGTCAAATAGTGTTACTTTAATACTATTTCTTAGATTTTGTGAATATATTATTTTCAGATTATTAAAATATAGTTAAGTAGTATTATCGTATCAGCTTTAATGAACAGTTTATCTTCATCAAAGGCCAAGATCTCCATGAATTCTATTATTTTGCGTCTCTTTGCTTCTGAGGCAGTTTCAATTTTAAGCCGACCCTCGAGGTCCTGTAAAAGGTCACTCCTCATCCCGATCTTATTAAAGGAGGAAGTAAATAGATCAAGGTTTCTACGTACTTCCGTTATGGAGGGTGCAGGCAGGGGGGGTGGCGGGGAGGGCGGCTCCATCGGTTGATTTCTGAAGATAATCAAAACCTGCTACTTGAAAGCACCTATTAAAGAAGAGGGACTCGATTAAAGGACTCATACAAGACTTATTCCAGACCTTATTCCTTCGCACGCTTCTAAGGCTTGAACTCGTCACTAAGTACGTGTCACGACCCTAGTTCACCAATTGTGAACACGTCATGACGATACCTAGTCTTCACGACCAGGTAAGCCTAACGCATTGCGGAAGAAATAACAATTGCGGAATTTATAATCAAAACTAAATAACATGAGTAATGTATACAGTTGCCGCCTGACACATACACTTTAAAACCAAATACTGAAGTAATCTCCAAGACCCGAAAATCCACGGGCAACACAGGCTAAGAATAATACATAACACTGCTCTAATCATCCGGAAAGTCTATAACAAGGAAGAACAGAATAGCATCTAGCTAACTAAAGGGTAGAGTGAGAGGGAGACTCTCCGGTCTGCGGACGCGGCAGATATACCTCAAGTCTCCGAAATGCTCTCTGCAGCTACTGATAATGCGCCTGCGTAGAGGCACCTGGATCTGCACATGAAAAACATGCGCAGAAGAGGCGTGAGTACACCACAGCGGTACTCAGTAAGTGCCAAGCCTAACCTCGGTTGGGTAGTGACGAGGAAAGGTCAGGGCCCTACTGAGACAGAAACAATAAAATAGCAAGATATTAACAGTATCGAAGTCTGATGAAAACTAATGAACACAGCGGTATGATAAGACAGTTCAATGAATTATAATACTGCAAGACAAAATAGAAACACAGAGTAAATACAGCAAAATTTCAAGAATAACGACGAGGGTCTCCCAGGATACCGTCCTGTAGACCTTTACCTCAACTGTCCAATGAAACTCCCGGGATACCGTCCCGTAGTCCAAATCTCATATCAATATCAAAGGATCTCCCGGGATACCGTCCCATAGTCCAATCATCATTGTGCAGGGGAATCTCCCGGTATACCGTCCCGTAGTCCCAAAATAAAAGTGCAGGGGGATCTCCCGGAAATCAAACCTGTAGTCCCAAAGTAAACAAACAAGGGGGAGCTCCCGGAATCCCGCATCTGTAGTCCCAATGTAAATGCGCAACCAACATCAAAGAAATATTCAGAAATTTAAGTACAACAATACAAGGCATCAAAGAATACTGGCCTAACATGCTCCACGTAATTACAGTTAAGACACTTTAAACAAATAGGCAGCTTGGATCAATTAAACATGCTCTTCTATGCTCGCACAGGCTATAAAAGCAAGTAAAGTAAAGCAAATATGAAAGAGAATCCAAATCAAGTAATTAAGTAAAAATTCGGGTTTCCACAATTTTCTCAAGTACGCACTCGTCACCTCACGTACAAGGCATTCAATTACCAATTTTCATATCCTAAGGGACGAAGTCCCCCACATAAGGTTAGGCAAGCCACTTACCTCGAACCGGTGCGAAATCAACTAGGGAACGATGCCCTTGCCACGAGTATCCGACTCCGAGTG
>MU669897.1:315329-427778 GCA_026770625.1 Nicotiana glauca | reverse complement strand
ATGAGTATAATTCTTATGGTAAGTGATGTGAGGTCCAAATGGAAGCCTAAGTGTATGCCAAATGGGAAAAATCTCACAATAGACTAAAATTTCAAATGGATTCGCACAAGGCTCCACTTTAAACGGTCATATCTAAATATGTATGAGGTTTTATGGGGTTAATAGCATATCAAATGAAAGGTCTTTGATTCTAGTTTCCAACGCTTCAAACCGTTCGTCATTTGGACATTCCTACGCGAAGTTATGGTCAAATTACCAAAGGCTGGAAAATGATATCCTGTGTCAATTCTGCGACCGCAGAATGTGTCGCATTTCTCACTCTGCGGTCGCATTTTGCCCGCAGAATGGGCCAGTGTAGCCCAGTTTTGGGCATCAATTATGTGAAGCATTCTGCGGACCGCATATCGATTCTGCGGTCCATTCTGCTATAGCAGAACCGACATCGTGGGGTTATTTTTTTTAATTTCTAAACCCGACCCCCTATCGATATATTAGGTGCTATAGCTCATTTTGAGCATTTTTCTGAACATTTCTAGAGGGAGAGAGAGGGTTTTTAGAGAGGGAAAGTTTTTCCCATCAAATTTCTCCATAAAATCTTGCTAATTCCTTGAAGATAATCAAGTTAAGGCCCTAGATCTTCATCCCAAAAGGTAAGATTTCATCACCCTATCTTTTATTTCTATTCTTAGCTATAAGGAGTAATTAGGGAGGTGATTCATGAGTATAAGAATGGATTCCTTACATGCATATCAACCTTAGGTTCATGGGAAGATTGCTTAACAGAAATAGGTAAAGATTGAGTTGGGAAATAAAGGAAACCTTGTAAAATAGATTTGAAATCAAGATGCTGAACTAGTATTTGATAAAATGCCCAAATGAGCTGAAACCATGAATTCTTCCTAATTTGTGTTCAATTTTTCTATGTCTCAAAATAGACTGAAGTTGATAGAATTTCCGGAATATCGTAGTAATTAAAGGAAAGCTCAAGAAAGGTATGTATGGCTAAAACCCCTTTTATTAGAAATCGAGCTCCGTTGGTGCTTACGAACGTGTGGTAAGAGTTGAATTGGCTAGTGTATTGATTGTTATTGCGAAATTAATTGATGTAAATATATCTATACTAATTCGTGAAGGATGTGCCTCAATATGAATAACGTGCAAATCTTGATAATTAGAGAATGATGAAAAGTATAATTATTTGTTGTGCCTAAATGTGGATAACGTGCCAATCTTGATAATTAGAGAATGATGAAAAGTACAGTTATGTGTTGAATAACTTGGGCTATAAGCCGACATTGAAACAAAGAACTGCTCATGTTCGCTATGTGCTTACTTACCTGTTATTTGCAACTTGAATTATCCTCGAAATATGTATCTATCATCACAACTTGTAAAATGAATATTGAAAAGGGAAAATGGTATGATGATGGTGGCCATGAGTTCCCCAGGAATTGTTATGATATGTGTGGGATAAAGATTTGAAGGTGTTGACTGATGAGAATTGAGTAATGCCTCCAATGAGGTGACCTAGCCGATCGGGTCGTGATCGGACACCATGCCGCACACATGGTGGTAATGTGCTGATATTGGATCCCGGATAAGGGAAATGAAATATTGATTGAGAGTAATGCCTCCAATGAGGTGGCCTAGCCGATCGGGTCGTGATCGGACTCCGCTTGAGATGGCGGTGGTAATTGAGAATAGCGGTGAACACGTGACAGAAATACCCAAATCTATGTTGTGGAAACTGTTTGAAAAATTATATGAATTGCTTCTTTGATTTGCCCATATTATTTGTTTGCATCTGTTTATAGTTCTTTTTAGTAAAATGGTGTTTAGTTATACATACCAGTACAATTCAAATGTACTGACGTCCCTTTTGTCGGGGGCGCTACATTCGTGTTATGATTGTAGGTGGTTCTGTAGCAGGCACTCCAGTCCACTGGCAGTAGCACCTCCTCCACTTTCCATCAGCTATATTGGTGAGCCCCTTTCTCCTCGGGGCCCTGTGTGGCTTATGCCGTTGTTCTTCCCGGAGTCTTTTTTTTTGTATTTGTATAAGGTATAGCCGGAGCCTTGTAGCCGGCATTTCTGCATTATTCTCCAGTTATATGTAGAGGCTCTGTAGACAGGTTGTGGGTAGCGTCGTGTATAGGAAATTAAAATAGAAATATTGATGTACATAAGTCTATCACTTGTAATACCCTTAAAGTGGCGAAATGATGTTGCTAATGAAACTGAAATGGAAATCATTAATTATATGTTGATAGAATTTGATTAACGAAGTCCGTCCGGGTTGGGTAGTATGCATGAAACCTGCCAGGCTTGCTCAGTCGGGTTTACTCGGTTGAGCGCCGGTCGCGCTCCTCGAATTTTGGGGCGTGACAACATTTCTATTATACGACCGCATTTCGACCGCATTACTGACTTCAATTTTAACCAACATTCTGCCTCACTCTGCGGCAGATATGCGGTCCACATTTCGGTTATGCGACCGCATTCTGGACCGCATTTCTTGCATTATTCTGGAAACTTATTCTTGACTTTTTAATGCATTATTTACTAATTTCTAACCCATGATCCTAACTTGGCACCACGGGATCCGGGTTTTTGAGTAGGGATTTCACGCGACCTTACACCGGAATTCTGCCTTTGTAAACCTCTTCCTCAACTCCTGTACGTGATGTAAGTATGGGAGTATCTTTGAGTTCTTGGTTTCCTACTCTCCTCGAACCTGATGTATGAGCAAGTCAGAATCTCGATCACTAGTAACTCTTGAACCTTCATGTAATTGGCCAGCTTGATCCCCAAGATGCAGGCTTCGTACTTGGCCATGTTGTTGGTGCATGGGAACCTGAGTTTCGCGGACACCAGATAATGTTGACCTGTTTCTGATACTAGAAATGCTCCTATGCCAACTCCGTTAAAGTTTGCTGCTCCGCCGAAGAACATACTCCAGCCATCACAGCATTTTGTAATGTCTTCTCCTATCAAAGAGACCTCCTCATCAGGAAAATACGTCTTTAAAGGCTCCTATTCTTTGCCCACGGGGTTCTCGACAAGATGATCGGCTAGTGCTTGTCCTTTGATCGCTTTCTGGGTTACGTGGACAATATCAAATTCACTCAGTAAGATTTGCCATTTGGCTAGCTTGCCCATGGGCATGGGCTTCTGAAAGATGTACTTTAGCGGATCCATCCTTTAGATAAGATAAGTGGTATTAGCGGATCAGTTTCAAGTTGTAACTTCTATGTCTGTTGAAGAACTTCCTCAGATCTTCCATGTGATTAGTGGCTTTCTCGGATCTGATTATGACATCTACTACATACACCTCGATCTCTTTGTGTATCATGTCATGGAAAATAGTAGTCATAGACCTTATGTAAGTGGCCCCAACATTCTTCAATCCAAATGGCATCATCTTGTAGCAATACATTCCCCACAGCGTAATGAAAGCCGTTTTCTCTGCATCTTCTTCATCCATCCATATCTGATGATATCCGGCAAAACAATCGACGAATGACTACAGCTCGTGCTTGGTGCAGTTATATATCAGGATGTGTATGTTCGGCAATAGGAAGTCATCTTTCGGACTGGCCCGGTTGAGGTCCCGGTAGTCAACACAGACTCTGACCTTCCCGTCCTTCTTTGGCACTGGCACAATGTTGGCTAACCATGTTGGATATTCCACTACCCTGAGGACCTTGGCTTTGACTTGTTTGGTGACATCTTCCTTGATCTTCAAATTCATGTCTGGCTTGAATTTTTTTAAGCTTCTAATTTACCAGCAGACATGTTGGATCTGTTGGCAGTTTGTGAGGTACAATAGATGTACTGAAACCGGTCATATCATTATATGACTAGGAAAATATGTCCTCATATTTCATTTAACAACTCCATGTACTCTTCCTTTTCTGACGGTGACAGGTGAACACTGATGCGCGTTTCATAGACATTCTCTGTATCCCCCAAGTTGACAACCTCAATTTCATCTAAGTTAGACATAGGCCTATTCTCAAAGTTCTCAGCCTCTTTAACGACCTCTTCTGGTGTTTCATCCTCTTCTGAGTCTATATCCGTTTGTTGCGTTATCTTGTCACATGTCACATTTGTCGGTTCATTGAGATAAGTAATAGTAATGCCTGAAGCCTTCTGGGCCTTGGTGGTTCTAACGGACCAGTTGTTGAGGTGCGCTACTCGGCTCACAGCCTATATGGAAGGGCCTTCCTCCTCTTCCTCCTCGAGAATGACATGACAGTCTATATCGTCATCTTCTAAGAATAGATTCTTTATTGCCGCCAATGTTTCATCTTCCTCTGACCCATATATGGTGTCTGCCGGTTGGGAAGTCTTTTCCTTGAAGGGTATCGGGTGCTCCAGCGGATAGTAAGGGCCACACCATGGTGGCGACCAGTTCTGGAATTCTTCCCAAGTATATCCATACCCTAACCCGAAGGTGGTGCCATGTTTCTTCAGTTTAATAGACTTGGTAATTCCCTGGAGGTTCTTGACGAGCCCTTTGCCAGGTTCATACTCGCTCCAATTCAGTATACTTTCTATCTCATTATCCCACCACTTATCTTTGTCCACGACATTGACTTACTCAATTTGGTAGTAAGTTTCTCCTCCTAGTTTCCTTCTTCCTTCAATTGCTGGGATGGTTTGGCGACTGTATATGGGGTTACTCCAGTCGCCATGAATAATCACCTCTTGGTGATTCCACTCAAACTTCACTGCCTGATGCAGTGGTGATGCTACAGCTCTAGCGGCGTGGATCCAAGGTCGTCCCAATAGTAAGTTGTATGATGTTGGGATGTTTATTACTTGAAAATCGATATCGAACCAAGTTGGCCCCATTTGCAAACATAAACTGATCTCCCCAATTGTGGACCTTTGGGAACCATCAAAAGCTTTGACGTTGATAGCCCTATCCTTCATTTTATGTAGACTCTTCCCTAATGTTCTGAGGGTCTGCAATGGACTAATGTTGAGGCTGGACCCTCTATCAATCAAAGTCATGGTGATGAAATAGTCTTCGCATTGCACAATGATGTGCAATGATTTGTTGTGGCTTAAACCTTCAGGGGGCAACCCATCCTCGTGGAAAGGAATTTTATGACTCTCCAATATCTGTCCGACCATGTTCGCCATCTCTCCTCCAGTTATATTGTTGGGTACGTACGCCTCGCTTAGTACCTTCATCAGGGCATTCTTATGTGTCTCAGAGCTCTGCAGTAGAGCTAGAATGGAGATCTGCGCTTGTGTTTTAATTAGTTGATCAACAACTAAGTATTCTTTTGCCTGTATCTTCCGCCAGAGATCATCGGGCCCAGTTTCAATAGGCTGTCCAGAGGCCAGATTACATGATTCAACTAAGTGCTCCGGAGTATAAATTCTACCGGTCCTGGTCATACTTTGTGCTGCAATTGCTTCTCTAGACCTAATTTTTCCCCTTCCTTCTCGCCTCGGCTGTGTAATCCCAAGGAATGGCCTGTGTATGGAACAATGTTGTGGCTGATATGGCTACATGAATGGGCACCCTTGTTTTGGGTGGTAACACAACAACTTCAAATGGTACAGGTGCCTTTGGAGACCCAAACACTACCTCAACTGGCTCTGCGGTCTTTGCGGATGACGGTGTTCCAAGCTCGAGAGGTATGGACATTTTTACTTCAGCATCCCCAGAGGGCTGGATCTAGACTACAATTGGATTTAGTATGACTGTTGGCTTCTTGGGCTCGTCACCTTCAGTAATTAATCCAATCGATCCTTTGGGGTCCCAATCATCTTCTTTTTTTTATCATATGCACACCACCACCCTTATTATCAGGCAAGGGATTGCTTCAAACGTTAGGAGTAGGCTCCTTGGCCACGATGATTTTGTTGTCAATTAGAGATTCAATTTTGTCTTTCATAGATCGACACTCATCAATGGTATGCCCTTTCACACCGTAATGGTTCGTACATGTTTTGTTTGGATTGGCCCATTGGGAAAGGTTTTCTGGAGTTATGGCAGGGATTGGGGTGACGTAACCGGCCACTTTGAGTATTTCACATCGTTGATCGATAGGCTCTGTGATGGCGGTGTATTGCTTGGGAAGTCTACGATCGAAGTTAAAGCGTGGCCTGGGTTCTAGTGCATTTTTCAATAAAATTAGCTAGAACCTTCTAGAATGGGTTCTAGTGCATTTTTCAATAAAATAAATATAGTAATTTGTCTAACAAGCTAAAAAATGAGGGACTCTTAAATAATTAGCAATTTTAAATTTCCCTCCCATTTTTCTGCCTATAAATAGGCAACAATTCTGATTAACAGGGGATTTTTTTAGACTTTTGAACCCTATAGGCTTTAGAACCCTAAAAATTCCCAAAAATATCTGCTATTTTCTTAAATCTGAAATTACACAATTTCAGATTCAAATTTTTTTCTAGACTTCAAATTCCCCTAAAAAAATCCAAAAACATTACAAAACTAGTAGAAAAATCAAAATCAGTGTTCTATAGAGAATTTTCAATCGAAATTGCAGTTTTTCAACTCTCAATATTCTCAATTTTGATTCAATTTAAGTCATTAAAGGCATACACTTATTGACTTCAAGTTCGAATCAATTTGAGCTCAAATTCAAGAGTTTGAGCATCTAAATGTTGTTTAGATTGTTGTGATTTCGACTAAAATTTGAAAAGATCTGAAGTTTTTTGAAAATCCTGTTGCCTTTGGACTTGATTTGCTGCTATGCTATTGCTACATAGTTGCTGCTGTGGTATTGTCTAATGACAATTAACATTTGATCCTTTTGTTCTTCATCACAGGTACAATTTTCTATAATTTCAGCAAGTATGACTTTGTAACTGCGAGTTTGAATGCATAAAGATCTGATTCGAAGTTCAAATACAATTCATTTTTAGTTAAATAATGGAATAATAGTTCACTAGCTCAGTTTTCTGTTTCCGTGTAAAATGTTCCATTTTATGTTTGGCGTTGTATCTATTGAACTGGATAAACTATGGACTGTAATTACAGAGATTTTTAATTAGCTTTGATTAGTTTAAATATCATTTTTTATAGACTAATCTGAACTTAGAAGTTTCACTAATAAGAGATAGCTTCGAAACTAGTATAGAGTAAATAAGTAGGTTGAGGATTAATTCTTGAGCTTAGGATATATTCACAGTAGATTGGTTTTAAAATTCGTGAATCGCGTGCATTGGAATTGTAATAATTTTAGTAAGAACTAAAAGCAGTCAATATGATATACATCAAACATAATCTTCAGTGGTTGTTGGCTTTTAAATTGTTACCTGAAATGTATTTCAGTCACTGGATTTAATTCCAGACTTTAATGGTTTAAGTTGTCATGAGGCCTAATTTACCGGGCCATTTAGTTACTGATAGTCCAACTCATTGGTTGAATTTGGACTATAAATGTAGCCTGTATTTCTATTTAATAATTCAGTGCTTAAATAATTAAATTCATTCCTTGTAATGGTTGATCAATAAACAATAAGACTTCAAATAATTTGGGAATAATTAACTTGATAATACATTGAGATGAGCCTCGCTACATTAAATATACAATTGCGGGGCCCTCAAATAATTGTTATAAAATTTTTAGACTCGGAAGGACCGTTTAGCTAATTTCACGGTCTTTCCCAAAGTAATAAGACGTAGATATCTTAGGCACAATTTTAATATACATTCTCAAGTACGGGTGCACATTTATGTGACCCAAATCCTACTCTCAACGAAGTCAAAATGTATCTAAAGCCACAGGCATACTGGTACGGTGCGGTTAAGGAATGCATTTTCACCATGTTGCAATTCTTTAAAATTGAAAAGCGGAACAATAATGCACATAATTGAAATATATAAATAAATCAGATACAAATAAATACAACAGTTGAGCGACCGTGCTAGAACCACGGAATTCGGGAGTGCCTAACAACTTCTCCCGGATTAACAGAATTCCTTATCCGGATTTCTAGTTCGCAGACTGTAATAGAGTCAAACTTTCCTCGGTTCGGGATTAAACCGGTGACTTGGAACACCATTACTCAAATGGCGACTCTGAAAAACTTAAATAACTAATCCCGTTCCGAATGTCCTTAAATTGGAAAAACTCCTCTACGCCCTCGCGGGTAAAGTAGCGTATTAAAAAAGGAGGTGTGACAGGTACCGGGTAGGCTTGGTATTTTATTGCGGACTTGGTTCTCTGTGCAACCATCACGGCACTCACGTCCTTTTTCTTGGACGCGCCACCAAGTTTTAGGGCTATGTTGGTAGCCTATAGTGCCTCGAAATTAGTGACCATACCGCTCTTAATTCCTTCCTCAATCCTTTCTCCTAGCTTGATGATATTGGAGAATGTTTGGCCCTCTATCAACATTAACCCCTCATAATACTGCGGATCCTGAGCTCAGACAAAAAATCGGTTCAGCGATTCTTCTTCTAAGGCGGCCTGACCTTAGCAGCCTCGGATCTCCATCGAGTAGCATACTTGCGGAACTTCTCAGTAGGTTTCTTTTTCAAATTCTGGACGTAGAAGATATCTGGCACATTTTCTGTATTGAATCTGAACCTGTCCATGAAATCGGACACCATTCCTACCCAGCTTGTCCATTTCTTGGGATCTTGGCTAATGTACCAAGATAGCGCATCACCTTTCAAACTTCTCAGGAAGAGTTTCATGCGAATCTTTTAATCTCTTCCTACGCCGACCAACTTATCACAGAATGTCCTCAAATGGACTCTAGGATCCCCCGAGCCGTCAAACATTTCAAACTTGGGAGGTTTGTACCCCTTGGGAAGTTCGACGTCGGGCTGAATGCAAAGATCCTCATAATTCAGCCCTTTAATGCCTTTGTTTCCTTCAACACCCTTGACTCAGCTAGTCAATTTCTTGAGCTCGGCAGCCAGGTTCTTGATGAGAGAATCTTTGTCATCAGACTCTGGTGTGTTTGTATTGGGGTAGGGTTTCCACACAGATGGGAGTGTGGTGGGGATGATCATTTGATGGTTCAGGGATGAGGAGTGGGGTGTTGTTGTGACATGTGTTGCAATTTTGATGTGTAGCAGGTTGTTTCTACGGCTTCGGGATGTTCTGAGAGGTGTTAAGCATTGGGAAAGTTGACGTCTTGATTAGTGAGGGAGAACGACAAGCTTGCCCAGTTTCGAACATGGTCTAGTTCTTCTTGAAATTTCAATAACCTCTGTTCGAGCTGGGCAACACTCTCTTTGGACACCTGAATACCCTGAGGAACCTCTACACTATCAACCGAGTTCTCCTTCCTGACGTTGTTCAAATTGTCCATTTTTGTTTTGCCCTTGTTTTTGATAGGACTTGGAGGAGGAGGAGGTGGAGGGCCCTGAGATCTTGTGGAGTAGGAAGACGATGCCAGAGTGCACAAACTAACATTTTAGGGAGGGGAATAAAATAAAAGTAAAAACAAAAAGGTAACAAGTTAGTACGAATTCTAAGAAAAATATTGCAATATTTAAACGCATAGTACATGAATATAAATCGTGTCCTAAATTGGGTGCCTCGTTGTGCCCGAGTTAGGCCTAGCGACAAGTTGATTTGGAGAACTTATAATGCTAAATGCCTCATTTTATTGATAAAAATAAGACGAATCTCAAAACGACACTAAAATTGCGGAAACTAAAATGTTACTAATGGTCATTGGCCTTATTACATTTTAAAGCAAAAAGAAAGTAATCATATCTATTTGGTCCCAGAAGGACCTTCCCCAGGTTGAATGCTCTAGTTGATCAAATCGTCCAGCTCACGAAGATTCTCTAGTAAAAATGCCTTTGCCAGGCGTTCTCCTTCGCCTTCCTCAGCGTTCTGGCAATTTTTGATCCTCTGGATCAGGCTGGATTTCAAAAAGAAAAGGCCGATTCCCCAAATATTTACGAACGCGAGTCTGGTCACTGGAGAGAAGGTCTTCCCACAAGTTTAGCAACCTTGAGTGAATATTGGTTATCATGCTGAATCTAGAGACTTCGTGCCTCATTTCTGCAAAACAAAGTGTTAGACCCTTACCCCACCAGACTCGACTATTTAAATAGATAATTAACATAAACAACATTTAGTTCCTCAAATAAATGCACATAATATGGTGTTGTCCGTTTGGGTTCCAAGGAAGCCCAGTGGACTTTGGACAAAGCTATATTAAAGAGTCATTATGTGGACAACATAACTGACATGACTAGGTTTGATAGTGATGCATGAGCATTTAAATAGAATAAGGTTTCTATGGGGTGCTAGACCGGTACCCTTAAGCGGACAACTCAAGAGGGAAAGGCACAGAACCGTTGACTGCACCGCTGATCGACTGGTTTTACCGCAAATATGCCTTTCCAAATTTAGGGGGTAATGATATCAGAAGAGCGCAACAACTCACCAAGAGTTGCAATGGTATTTGTTTGGCACGAGTGGAATATGATGTTGAAGATGCAATTACAAGAATAAAACAAATTGTCACGTATTTTCACGTTCATAATGATTACAATAATTGCTTGACAATTACAACGGCATTGAATGAAAGTAATAAATGAAAGCAGTAAAGAAAAAGAAATAAAAAGCCAATTTAGTTTCAAATAAAGACATTAAATAAATCAATAAAAGATAAAAAAGATCAATAAAGTTGCATGTAACATGAAGTGGTAAAATCCTAAAGAAATCCCCAGCAGAGTCGCCATGCTGTCAACGACCCCTTTTTTATCGTGAAATCGGGTTTTCGACATTTTTGGGAAGACAACTCTATTCCCGTTTGGGAATTTGGGTTTTGGAATTGAAGAGTCGCCAACTAATTATTAAGTGCATTAGGAAACTAAGGGTTTTGAGTTTTAAAACCAGAGTTCGGGTAAGGGATTGAAATTATCTCAGGGTAAGGTGTTAGGCACCCCTCAAGATCTACTAGTGTGGTTCTCGGCCATGCTATGTTGTGACTTTAATGCAAATATGTATACAAATAATTTCACACATAAGGATTACAAATAGATATGTAACAAGCATGTTGGAATCAAGATCTACAATTTGTTTGAGGGGAGAGTCTAAATGCAGAAAATTAATCAAGACAATGAATAAACAAAGAAGAAAAATTTAGAAGAAAATGAGTAATGCAACAAAATTAAAGAGGAGTTTTGGGTAGTTAAAAAGACATAATTTTATTGATATTAAACAAAGTTACATAAAGTAAAAGGTCCTAGGTTTGTAAAACACATGGATTGTCACGCCCCAAAATTCGAGGAGCGTGACCGGCGCTCAACCGAGAAAACCCGACTGAGCAAGACTGGCAGGTTTCATACATACTACCCAACCCAACTCGTAATTAAGTAAGAGATGGACTACATTAAAAATACTTAGTAAGTATTTTATTAACAATTCCATTTCATTTCCATTAGTAGCTTAAATTATAAATATCAAAATAATACAAGTTTGTAAATCGTTGCCAAATACCAATATTTCAATCTTAATTCCAATACCCAACACAACCCACAACCTGTCTACGGAGCCCCTAAATATAACTGAAGAATAATACAGAAATGCCGGCAACAAGGCTCCAGCTATACCTGACTCAAATAAAAAATAAGACTCCGGGAAGAACAACGGCATATGCCATGTAGGGCCCCGAGCAGAAAGGGGCTCACCAACATAGCTGACGGAAAGTGGAGGAGGTGCTACTGCCGGTGGACTGGAGTGCCTGCTATAGAACCACCTACAATCATAACACGAATGTAGCGCCCCCGGCAAAAGGGACGTCAGTACATTTGAATTGTACTGGTATGTATAACTAAACACCATTTTACTAGAACGAACTATCAAACAGGTACAAGTAAATAACATGGGTAAATCAAAGATGCAATTCATATAATCTTTCTTACAATTTCCAAAACATAGATTAGGGCATTTCTGTCACATGTTCACCACTGTTCTCAATACCACCGCCATCTCTAGCGGTGTCCGATCATGACCAGACTGGGTAGGTCACCTCATTGGAGGCATTACACTCAATCAATATTTCATTTCCCTTGTCCATAATTCAATATTAGCACGTTACCACAATGTGTGCGGCATGGTATCCGATCACGAACGATCGGCTAGGTCACCTCTTTGGAGGCATTACTCTCAATCAATATTCCATTTCCCCTTATTCAGAATTCAATACCATCACATTACCACCATGTGTGCAGCATGGTGTCCATCACGACCCGATCGGCTAGGTCGCCTTGCCTAGGCATTTCTCAGTTCTCATTAGTCAACATCTCTGAATCTTTATTTCACACATATCATATCACTTCCTTGGCACCCAAGGCCACCATTATCACATCGTTTCTCTTTTCAATATTCATTTAACAAGTTGTGATCATATACACACATACCAAAAGATAATTCAAGTTGCAATCATAGGTAAGTGAGGACATAACTAGCATGAATAATTCTTTGTTTCGATGTTGGCTTATAGCCCAAGTATTTAAACACATAACTGTACTTTTTCATCATTCCCTAATTATCAAGATTGGTACATTATTCACATTGAGGCACATCATTCACGAAAACGTATAGATATATGCAAATCAATTAATGCGTAATAACAATCAATACACTAGCCAATTCAACTCTCACCATACTTTCGTAAATGACAACGGAGCTCAATTTCTGATAAAAATGGGGTTTTAGCCATACATACCTCAATAAATCTTTCTTTACTCTTTTATAAATTTTCAGAACTCTTAGCACTTCAATCTATTGAGTAAGAATTAAAAATTAAATCGAGAATTAGAGATGAGATTGAGACTATAGCTTGGTTCAAGCATATTGACAAACCCTAGAGGTGCAATGTGATCTTAGGCCCCCTTTTTGAGAGCAATTTATATCATTTTGTACCCCTCTTTAATTCACCACCTCCCACTACTCTAAGGTTTGATATGCATGCAAGGTATCCATTGTTGTACCCATGAATCACCTCACTAGTGACCCCTTATATCTGAGAATAAAACAAATAAGAGTTGGGGTGATGAAGTCTTACCTCTTGAGATGAAGGTCTAGGGGTCTTCACTTGATTTTCTTCAAGGATTTAGACATATCTTATGGAGTAATTTGATGGGGAGACTTTCCCTCTCTAAAAACCGTTTCTCTCCCTCTAGAAAATGCTCAGAAGAATGCTTAAAATGAGCTATATCACCGGATATATCGATATGGAGGTCGAGTTAAAAATTAGAAAATTGGAGCCCCGAGTCAAATATGCGATCACAGAGTAAACATGCAGTCCGCATAATGGACCACAAAATGCTCCCCAGAAACTGGACACTCTGGCTCAGTCTGCGGTAAGAATACGGTCCGTATTCACGTTCTGCGATCGCAAAGTGCACCGTAGAACTGACCCTCACAAAATTCAAAGGAAAATATGCGACGACTATGCGGTCCGCATGTCGATTATGCGACCTCATTTTCGACCGCATAGCTGACTTAAATTTTAACCAACTTTCGGACTAACTCCGCGGCACATATGCGGTCCGCATACCTGATTTGCGGCCGCATTCTGGACCGCATTTCTTGCATTTTTCTGGAAACTTATTCTTGACTTTTTAATGCATTATTCAATCCAAAAAGGTCCGTGCTGCGAGGTATATTTTAGAATTGCTAACACATGCTCCTAACTTGGTACCACGGGATCCGGGTTTTCGAGTAGGGATTTCACGGGTCCTTACATCCTCCCCCACTTAAGATCATTCGTCCTAGAATGAGGATCAAGGTTCACTTATTAACAGTCCTAGTGCAATCTTCTCCTTTTCACAACCCGAAACAGGTTGACAGTCCCCAAATTTAGCTAACTCCCTAGATTTTCGAAAATTTCGCCAGAGTTTCCATTGTAATTTGGACATTTCCACCTGTCAGAGAGCCCCCAAAACATATTTGCAAGAACCATTACACAATTACTATCACGTCTACAAATGGTATACAATTCATTACCCCCAACAATTGCACGTACTCAATCACTTGCTACATTCTCCACATAAATTAGTCACTTCTATAAGTCCCATATAAGTTAACCGTTTCATCATACTACATGCGTTTCAATTAATCATTACCAATCTATGCTAGTATTAGTTGTTTACTTATCACATAAGTCCCTATAAACTTTCATTTACAAAAAGAGTTTTGCATGACTTAGACAATCACACACACATAACATTCTTACACCACTAGAGGGATTACAATAGTAAAGCATTTAGGGGATATATGGGGTGTATCTGTACCAAATGGAACACAACTCTAGTTTAATTAGAGATAAGAGTTCACACGATCACTACTAGACTTGTTCGAACAGATGGGGATATTTTTCTTTCATTTCATCTTCCGCTTCCCATGTGGCTCCCTCAACTTAATAAAGCACCACAATATGTATATATCGATGACAAGAACCTCAGCATTGCAAACACTACTTTATCACGATGATACCTGGGCATGGAATGCACACATAAAAACCAACTGCTAAGCAATCAAGAGAAAATATTTTATTTCCACAACACTCTCGGCCTTCAATGGCCTCTTTTATCTACCGACTTCTCCAGAACACATTAACGATAGCAATTTCGACCCCTAAACTTGCTTAACAAGGATAACAAGTAGATATTTTGCATAATCTAACTATCCATTAACTTAACCTTCATTAATTTCCACCGGAATGATACACAATTGATCTCCACCCACTTTCTTGGGCATAGACATGTGGATCCACAAAATATATGGCGAACAACCATGGGAACACTTCATACTCGTAGTGCGGCATACTATGGAATAAACTTATGCTACCTTTATTATCAACTCCCATACATATTCAGGGGAAAATATTGAGAATAGCGTGCTCACCCTCCAAACTCTAAGTCTCTAGGCGAACACTCACACTAAACCCATGATGACCTTCAACAATTACCCTAAGATGTGCTATCATAAATTGATCATAAAATTACCTATCCAATATATATATATATATATGATCACACTGTGAAACTTCATCTTTGACTCGTCTGAACTTATAATACCTAATGGATGTAATATAGTGAGGAACAACAGAGTTCAAGATCAGGCTGGAGTTATTCAGGAATCCATTAATGTGCTGAGCAGAGCATTTCATGAGGTTATATGCTAAGAGACACAGAAGGTTACTACTAACAATACTGACGTGGTTAATTATTATGAGGACATCCATTATTAGACAAATAAGTCATAGGGGTAACTCGTACATTGGCAATAGGAACCACTAATGAGGAATACTCGAGTACGTGAACCACTCATTTTCTAGAGTGTAGGGAAAATCCGTTTATCAAGAACAATAATACTCTGGCACCTTGAATGTGATACAGGTTTCAAAATACATGCAGTTGAATTACACTCTTAACATTACTTGAGATACAAAATCTATGCCATAAGCCTGTGAGGATGAAAAGAAGCTGAACGCTTATGAGATTATCATATTTCAGACAGCTTAACCCCTTCCTGAGAATTGATCATATACGAGGGAACTAAAGATACGACCAAACTTGTCTTTCAAATCGATATGCTCATGATATGTGCAAAAATCTGAGGGCATCTAATCTCATCCTTTTCTTATGTAAAACCACACAGCTCGGACATCTAGATGTTGGGAAGAAATCATGTACTGGTTAGAGGCGTTCTAATGGTTAACATGATGTTCCAGGGAGAAAGACAAATGACACTCTTATCCTCCAAGGAGGTGTAATACCAAGGGTAACAAAACTATCCTCACATGGAACTGATATAGTCAATTATTCTAGAAGTCGAGTGAGAAGAAAGCCACGCAACCCAACAAAACCGACCCATTTAAGGCTTTGGAAAAAGGTATACACTTTGGTTTGAAATCACAGCAATTGAATATCGAATTTTAAGGTACTTAAAACCATTATGAGTTGGTATAGAACAAGTCCTCAAAGTGTCCACATGGATAAGTTTAAAAGAATGAGCCGTCATAATGCATTTATGACGAATAAGCAACCTAGGTTATCTAGTCACAGGGATAAGCATAGTAGGTAAATGATCATTAGAAGAGCCTCTACAAGGAGTACCAACATTATTTATTTATTCTAACAAAAGGAATATGTCCCCACCCTTGATGCTATAAGACTTTCTCTTTTGATGCCATGAAACATAAAATGAGTTTTTACAATGAGAGTTATCAGATGAAAATAGATGGTAAGGCAGCACAACTAAGAGCATCACATGGAATCAACAAGCTTAAACAGAGTTGAAGACATTAGAAGTCTGTAGAAAAGGGGAAATTTACCCACTCTCAGGGTGCTTGTAGAGTACATAAAAGTAAGGTTAATGAAATTAGAACATATCATTGGATAACTAGTCGAGACATCGAGGTAAAATCGCATTAAAGATTACGGGTAAACAACACACGATGCAAGACAAATGAAAAGAAAGGGAAAGAGCCTTATGGAAGTAACCTTTACATTGTAACCACTAGGAACGGTGGTAATATAAAGCGATTATAAGAAGCTACATTTTTTTGAAAGAAGGTCTCTCTATGTAGTCACGTTATGTATAGCTCCAGAATTCAAAAATCCAATTATATTTAGCAACTGTACTTTATAATGAAGCACTACAACACACTTCTATACAACCAACTATTACGAGCCATATTGGGAGATGTTATAAGGCATGACCGAGAAAAAGGCTTTTACATATGAATGTTTCACTAGGTGTATTTCTCCTTGGTCAACTCAAAACCTACAGGCAAGAGTTAGACTGATAAGCAGATCATTGGACTAGCACATGTGTAGATAATCTATTATATAGAGGAGATCATTCGATCTCAGCAATTGCGACATGCTATCAACCCTTGATGGACTTGAAGTGATATGGGAACCCAATGAGATAGTATAGAATAATCATGGAGGGTTTTCTGATGTTCTTAATGAGTTCTTCATAGATTTTAACTTGAGAACTACCCAGATGCTAATGAAAGACAGAAAAATATGAGAAACTGGCGTTGTGCTATAATAACCCCCAAAGGTGTGCTTGGTCTTGATGGAGACCCTAGTAAGGGTCCTTACGAGACAAAAAGTGTTTCAATGACTCATAGAAGGATATGTTCTCTCATGGTTATCGAACAAGTGTGGGAAACTAGCACAATGAATTCACTAATCTAATAAACACAAATAACACATGTTGTGGAGGTGTAAAGAGGAGATAAACATTTGTTATAAGTTGGACACGCTTCTGCTATATTAGCTCCCAACTGCAATATACGACCATGCCATGAGCAACCACAATAATAGGACAAGGTGAGTTACTTACTGCGGGATGTCCCAAGTGGACACAAAAGTTATGGCGACACATGATCTTCATATGAGGTGGACGTGAGGATCTCGATTTTCAAAGAGACTTTATATTCATGCACACGGTGACCATTTCGATTGACATGCACTCATGTGGGGTGTTAAGGTACGCTCTTATGTTATTAGGTAGTGAGAAGCTTTCATGTTGGTATTCGCAAGAGAGTAGATTGACTGTTCAAATCATATACGCCAAATACACAACTGAGTAAAAGAGTGACTCGAGAAGGATCACAACGCTGGGACGCTCTGAATGGAACTTGGCACCACATAGGTAAATTTTATGACGGTGCATGTAGAGGCACAAGAGAGAAGATTTTATCTAATTAAATAAAAAGATTCTATAAGAACTTCATCGGATATAGTACCTTGGTGAGAATTTAGGAAAAGCAAGTGGGAAATAACAATTCTAGATTTATAAGTCAATTCAAGGGCATAATTATAGGATATAATTTCACAAGAATGTAAATAAACTATCACGACCCAATTCCAAAACCCGGTCGTAATGGCGCCTCTCGTGAAGACAAGGCCAGCAAACAGAACAACAATGCCTTATTTAACAATTAATAACTATAAATGAACAAATAATACGACTTATTAGCATTAATATATGATATTTATCAGTCAGCACAACCCGACCGGGGTGTCACAAGTCACGAGCATCTAAGGAGTAGGAACACTACTATAGGGCCAATAATTTATATATACAAGATAAAAACCAAAATTCAAAGATAAAGTAAGGTGCCGCGAACGCTGGCGGTCACCTTGCTCAACTACCATGGTAAGGCCTTCGGTCCGACAATGCCTGCAACTGCACGCGAGGTGCAGGGAGTAAAGTGAGTACTTCCAAATCAGTGGTAACAAGAGTAAATAATAACTGAGCGGTATGAAATCACATAAAAACACTGCATCATGCTATATAGGACAGTACAACCTTGTGAGAAAACAGTAAAACCAGGAAAACCCTTTAGAATTATCTAGCTCAGTTTTAACCTTTTTGAAAATATCTTTGCTTTTCTAACAGTTAAGCATATGAATGAGATGTCAAGTAGAGCAAGTCCGCACACAAAATAGCCCCTCGGGCACAGCACTCTATTCACAAATAACACCAGGGTATCTGGTACACAGTGAAAGATATAGCATGGATGCCAATGATATGAGAGTGCTGAATGTCATGCCACGTAGTACAAACAGGAACCAATGCGGGAATGCGATGCAATGCACATGACCGTTGCAGCGTGCAGCCCGAGCCAACCATGCATATGATTTATCGTCGACGGCGCTCACTGGGGGTGTGTACAGACTCCGAATGGGCTCCTACAGCCCAAGCGCAATATCTTGGCCAGTCATTGTTACCTGACCCGTCAGCCATTGTTACCTGACCAATTTACATCGTACAGTGCCATTGTTACCACTGTTTCAAGTCACATCATACAGTGTCATTGTTACCACTGTTTCAAGTCACATCATACAATGTCATTGTTACCACTGTTTCAAGTCACTGTTGCGGCGCGCAGCCAGATCCATGCATAGTCCAGAAAACATTATAAGCCCCTTAGGCATTTATAAAATAGTAGTTCTCAGCCCGAAATAACATTTAAAATATCATTTGAGTTTTCAAAACTTAGAAATATGGCTGAGTTTACAAAACAGTATTTAAAAATCTTGGACTGAAACCAAATGACATGCAAGATATACAAAAAACGGTAATCTCAATCCCCGAATGATTCACATAGTTGGCACGAAGCCCAAACATGGCAAACAGCCCAAATTATGATGATAACAAGTAATTTCAGTCAAGTACGCAGTAAAATCAACAACCCGGACGGACCGAGTCACAATCCCAAATGGTGCTCTACCTCACGCTCATATCCAGCGTGCAAGTCACCTCAATACAACACTATGATGTGCAAATCTGGTGTTTCAAACCCTCAAGATATCATTTACAAGGATTACTCACCTCGAACCGGTGAAATTCCTCGCTCGCGATGCCTTTTCCCCTCAAATTGTCCTCCATGCACGTCAAATCTAACCAAAATCAGAGCGAATACATTACAATAGGCTAAGGGGATATAACCCAATTGAAAACAATCAAAATGTAGCAACAATCCCGAAACTAACAAAACCCGAGCCCTGGTCCCGCTTCTCGAAAAATTACAAAACTCACATTGCCGGATTCCTCGTCTCGCCAGGAGTCCGTACATACCAAGAACTCCCAAATCCGAGCTAAAATGACCTATTAAATTCCAATTCGAAATATAAAAACTCAAGCCCTAGCTTTACCCCTTTTTGATGAATTTCAACCAATTTCCATGTTAAATCTAACATAATCTCGTGTATTTAGGCTAAGAAACTTACCTCCAATCGATCCCCCTTGAATCCCTCTTCAATTAGCTCTCCCAAGCACCAAAATCGCTCAACCATTGAGGAAAAATAACATTGGCTCGCGGATGAAATATTATAAAAACAGGTCTGCCCAGATGCAAATTTACCCTACGCGAACGCGGTCAACACCCCCGCGTTCGCGATGACCAAAAATTGTTGGCCAAAATTTAAATCTACATGAACGCATCTCCCAGCACGCGAACGCGAGCCAACAGAAACTCTAACTACGTGAACGCGTGCCTCTTTGACGCGAACGCGCTGAACAAATTCACAAGGCCCTGATTTCCTTCTACGCGAACGCGTTACCTCCCACGCGAACACGATGCTTCAGCTGCTAACACTACGCGAACGCGATTACCTATACACGAACACGAGGCACCAGGCCATCAACTCTATGCGAAGGTGAGCCTTCCTTCACGAACGCGAAGGCCAAAATAGGCCTGCACTACTGCTGCAAATTTCCATGTTTAAACTCTCCGTTAGTTGCCCGAAATCACCCCGAGGCCCCTGGGACCTCAACCAAAAATACTGACGCATCCCATAACATAATTCGAACTTGTTCCAATCATCAAAACACATCAAACAACACTAAAATCATCAATTCACCTCGAATTCAAGCCTAAGTTTCTTGAAGACTTCCAAAACTCACATTCAATCAAATATCAAACCAAACGACATCCGAAAGACCTGAAATTTTGCACACATATCCAAAATCATCTAACGAAACTACAGCAACTATCGGAATTCCATTTTGACCCTCGAATCTAAATCTCACCTATCAACAGGAATTTGCCAAAATTCTAACTTTGCCAATTTAAGCCTAATTCTACACCGGGACTCCGAAATCAATTCGGACCGCACTCCTAAGCCACAAATCACCTTCCGAAGCTAACCGAATCACCGGAAATCACATCCAAGCCCTATAACTCATAAGTCAATGGCCAATTGACTTTTTCAATTTAAGCCTTCCTTAAAGAGACTAAGTGTCTCATTTCTTATCAAAACCAATCCAAATAAAATCTCACACACCACATACCGATAACAAAACATTAAGAAGAAATAAACGGAGAAAACAGAGCAGTAACACATGAGACGACGGGTCGGGTCGTCACATCCTCCCCAATTTAAACAAACGCTCGTCCTCGAGCGTACCCAGAGTTGTTTTATAAGCCAACCAATAGGTAACTGACCTTACCAAGCATATACCCGGGGTGATCCCACGTCACCCTATCTCTTATAAGTCCGACAACACAACATAGCTGAAATTCCACAGTCCATCAAAACCATAAACCGTAGAACCACATTGCACTTTCCGAAAGCATACTCAAAATCAGAACCTCACGTCAATATTCAGAATAAACTTGAACCAGCTGTAATAAACCATGCATGCAACCTCAGGTGAAATCATGCAATATATCACATAATCCAACACTCGAAACGATAGTCACTATTCACAGCAGTTGCCCACAATACTCAATTATCGATAGGAACCTCTTATTAGCTGAAGTCTTATTCCAACACTTTCATATACTGCCAACGATAAATAAAGCACGAGATAAAACCATAACCATTCCTCACATCATCCAAACACGAAGCCACTTCCTTTTTGACTAATACCACAATAGATTTTCGAGCCAATCCTCGATATTATCCTTCTAACCAGCTGAAATCAAAACTGTTCGTATCCATTAATGACTCGAACGATCACCTCGAATTCAATGCACTACTCTGGTGATATGACACCTCATCACAGGCCGATGCCACAACTTCCATAATCCTCGCACCAATGATGGGCAGTCTGAACATACTAAAATCATGACAAATGACTCAAATGAAAGAGCTGTACCCCAAGCTCAACAGTACCATTACAACACAAAGCTGAGACCCTATCTCACATCATAGAAATAGAGTACTTGAATCCTCCTCGGAAGGTCATAACTTTACGTGGCCTCACCACAACGCGTGATCCTATCCAAACACTATTACATATGAAGCACCTCAAGTCCCCATGCTCAAAATAGACAGCCACGCATAGATTGATGTTTGAAACCAAGAAATCCATCACAACCACGGTAAAGCAAGTAATATACACCATTCAATCCTGAAAGGACACAACCGATGCACCATTCGCCGAGCAACACCCAATACGGACTTTTATAAGAAACCAGGGAGCAAGGCATATAAAGTAACATATGGAAAACTATTCTCAACATCACACAGTTGCGGCGTGGAACCCGATCTAGATAACATACCCGTGGCGGCGTGCCACCCGATCCACACAAATATCTCACATAGGGAGATGCACATCGAGCCAAATTTGCTCATCATAACAAAATACCGAGTATCGGTCGTAAGCATAATGAGTGCATAATGATATCTACATATAGCATTGTAAGCCACAAAACTCAAACACAATCCAAAAATCATAACGCCTCACAACACAGAAAAAGCTACTCATAGATCTCCCCAGATCACTAGCAGGTTGAATAACAATCGAATCAACCTATCCTTCATCAATATAATTTGGGGCCAACCAAGCCAACTCAAGCTAAACACGTATCCAATCAGCTTACTAACAAACTCATTGCCAAGAAGCCTGAAGTTGCTCCTTCCACTACTATAACTCATGACGGAGCCGTACGATACGGTGCCCGGTGCTAAAAAATGCCGAATTCCACAATCTCGCCCCATGACATGCCCGGTCATAAGGAACGCATCCGGAAATGTCCTTCATTACCGGAACTGAATCAATGGTAGAAACCTCTATATTGACATCCATCACAAAGGCCCAATTAACGAAATCAATCCTTCCCAACCGTCCGCTGGTCTTTGGAATACATACTATTCTGCTAGAACATAGTCTGATGCACCTCGCCACGCAACCTGTGGCATTTTCCGACATAACTCATAGCACAGTAGTCTAGAATAACCCAACACTGAGACAACCAGTCTACACCCCAATATCATACCCAAAATGTAATATCCAAGCAAAGAAAGATCCACTCGGGCTTCCAAATCCCAATAGCCGCTAACGGTACCAATACACACGATTCACAACCACTACTTATCTTGAACATGAGAACTCCTAGTCTCCAACTCCATATAGCACACGAATCACTGTACCCGATCCCAAATTCCGCCATATGAATACATATTACATCTCAAGTACCCAATCATTCCACGAAAATATATTCTTAAAATGCTCCTGTGCCATCAAACACACTCAAATATCAGCAGTCGATCTAGCAAGAAAGTGCCACAATACTACTGAAGTATCATCATTCTAATCACATTACCCTTCTTTCGAGACATACACTCTCGTCAAATCACTTCCAGTTAGCAGTACCATTTCCTTGATTACCTGAGGCTACCCGTTCCCTAGGAATTTTATGAACTTCTTTTTAGAACTGAACTGTAACTCATCTAGCCAAGACCTTCCGTCAATCCTATCTAGAAGAAGAATCATTACATATTCCATGCTTCACTTACCCATAGAAAATATATACATCTCTAAACCACGGTAAAACTCAACAAGAGCTATCTCCCAATTCCACCTATCAAATTTCCTTTCTGATTCGTCATCAACTTGATATTTATCCCTCGTTGTAGCATCACAATGCCTCCATCCTGGCCTACCACACGAGACTCGAATATAAGACCACAATGTCTAAGACCCACAGACCACCGAATACTCTCTCACTTGTTCACAGAAATGTCACCTTCTAGAATACTTTACCCCGAAGAACTCCGTGCGAATCTGAAATAAATTACCATTACTTTCCAGATACTGATACATAGAATCCCATAATTAACATAAAATACCACAAGTCTTGATCTTTTCTAATGAAAACACAGTCCCTAGCCACATACACAACCTTAAGACACCTGGTTATTACATGCCAAATCTTGAACACAATAAAACCATTCTCGAGAGTCATCCACTCTTACACAGCTATAAATTTAAATTAACTGACTTAACGAATAGAACTACTTGTGCCTCATTAGCACTCTAACACCGCAGAACGTGATCTCATACCAATACAACCATATTCCTTCTATATACATGGAGCATTCTTTACTAGCAACAGCTCAAGGCATCCTATTATTTTCACACATCTACGAAGCATCGTATAACCTTTATCAAAATTTTCCTTCACACGTGCCATCCTCGGCTCAATTTCTGCAACTAGAACTGATGCGCTGATATACCTAGAAACGGAACCAACATTGCACACAACCGTGTGATTAGCTAATCAATAGAAACCTCCCCAACTTGGTCCGAAGCCATATATCAGGACACACTCAATAGCCCATAATACTTTTATTCTAATGATGCCACAATATCATAGTAAGATTAAACACACTTCATCTACAAGTTTGTGAAAACACATATCATCTAGTACTATAATCCTCTGCAAACCTCGCATTCATCTCCACATTAGTTGAGTCCACTCTCTGAAGCAACCCAAATTTTTTTTTTAGATTACAACACATACCTTTCAATTACACATGAGATCTTCTAACAATATACATAAGAATCGTACCCCTTAAGAACACTCCGTAGGAGATAACCCACCTGCTTCACCTCAATTTAGTATTTCAGCACAACTTCCACCATCATCCACATAACACAGCCATTTTAGTCTTCCTGAGTCTGAACTCATTCTGCCACAAGTATTACACTTAATTTCGACCTAGGAGATACAAAAATATTCTTCACGCGCCCATAATTCGGACTACACATCAAGCCACAATAGGAATCGAATCACTTAATAGTCCATCTACTATCCTGCAGACTTCTTCGTCATTACCAAGTCATATAGAAATATTACACAGTACAAACATACTCATTACGTAGCTATCCAGCCGCCATTCCCACAATTAGGAACAATACTGAACATATAAGTTCATAACACCAGCTCACAAAATCAGCACCTTGGTGCTCAAGCCATAAGCAAAGATTCGGCCTCAAGCCCTCCAGACTGGCCCAACATCAAACTCACGGAGATTACATCTCGCCCCCTCAATCAGGGAATCACAAGCCATAAAGGAACATATATTACTGAGCGCTCACGTGCGCATACAGACGTGTGGAAGGAATTTCAAAAGTTATATCTTAAGCTAAATCAAGTACGCACGATAAGAATTCCAAGAAAGTGAAGTTTTCTTAAAGGTTCTGCAGCCTCTCGAGGATAAATACAAACGTCTCCATACCGATCCGCGAGACTCTACTAAACCTGCTCATGACTCGTGAGACCAAGTAACCTAGGCTCTAATACCAACTTGTCACGACTCAATTCCTAAACCCGATCGTGATGGCGCCTCTTGTGAAGACAAGGACAGCCAACGGTACAACAATGCCTTATTTAACAATTAATAACTATAAATGAACAAATAATACGACTTATTAGCATTAATATCTGAAATTTATCACTCAGCACAACCCGACCGGGGTGTCACAAGTCATGAGCATCTAAGGAGTAGGAACACTACTATAGGGCCAATAATTATATATACAAGATAAAAACCAAAATTCAAAGATGAAGTGTGGTGCCGCAAACGCTGGCGGTCGCCTTGCTCAACAACCATAGTAAGGCCTTCGGTCCGCTAATAACCCGCTACCGGGTGAACAATACCTGCAACTGCACGTAAGGTGCAGGGAGTAAAGTGAGTACTTCCAACTCAGTGGTAATAAGTGTAAATAATAACTGAACGGTAAGAAATCATGTAAGAACACTCCATCATGCTATATAGGACAGTACAACCATGTGAGAAAACAGTAAAACCAGGAAAACCCTTTAGAATTATCAAGCTCAATTAAAAACCTTTTTGAAAATATCTTTGCTTTTCTTTTTTAACAGTTAAGCATATGAATGAGATGTCATGTAGAGAAAGTCCTCACACTAATCAGCCCCTCGAGCACAACACTCCATTCACAAATAACACCAGGGTATCTGGTACACAATGTAAGATATAGCATGGATGCCAATGATATGAGAGTGTTGAATGTCATACCACGTAGTACAAATAGCAACCAATGCGCGAATGCAATGCAATGCACATGATCGCTGCGGCATGCAGCCCGAGCCAACCATGCATATGATTTATCATCGACGGCGCTCATTGGGGGTGTGTACAGACTCCGGAGCGGCTCCTACAGCTAAAGCACAACATCTTGGTCAATCATTGTTACCTGACCTTTCAGCCATTGTTACCTGACCAATTTACATCATATAGTGCCATTGTTACCACTATTTCAAGTCACATCATACAGTGTCATTGTTACTACTGTTTCAAGTCACATCATGCAGTGTCATTGTTACCACTATTTCAACACACTGCTGCGGCGCGTAGCCCGATCCATGCACATTCCAGAAAATATTATAAGCCCCTTGGGCATTTATAAAACAGTAGTTCTCAGCCCGAAATAACATTTAAAATATCATTTGAGTTTTCAAAACTTAGAAATACGGCTGAGTTTACAAAACAGTATTTAAAAATCTTGGACAGAAACCAAATGACATGCAAGATATAGAAAAAAACGGCCGAAGGATTCACATAGTTGGCACGAAGCCTAAACATGGCAATCATCCCAAATTATGATGATAACAAGTTGTTTCATTCAAGTACGCAGTAAAATCAACAACCAGGACGGACCAAGTCATAATCCCAAATGGTTCTCTACCCCACGCTCATATTCGGCATGCAAGTCACCTCAATACAACACTATGATGTGCAAATCCGGGGTTTCAAACCCTCAGGATATAATTTACAAGTATTGCTCACCTCGAACCGGTGAAATTCCTTGCTCGCGACGCCTTTGCCCCTCAAATTGGCCTCCATGCGCATCGAATCTAATCAAAATCAGAGCGAATACATTACAATTGGCTAAGGGGATATAACCCAATCGAAAACAATCGAAATATAGCATAAATCCCGTAACTAACAAAATCCGAGCCCCGGGCACACTTCTTAAAAAATTACAAAACTCACATTACCGGATTCCTCGTCTCGCCACGAGTCCGTACATACCAAGAACTCCCAAATCCGAGCTCAAATGACCTATCGAAAAACTCAAGCCCTAGGTTTACCCCTTTTTGATGAATTTTAACCAATTTCCATGTTAAATCTAACATAATCTCGTGTATTTAGGCTAAGAAACTTACCTCCAATCGATCCCTCTTGAATCCCTCTTCAATTAGCTCTCCCAAGCTCCAAAATCGCTCACCCAAAAATATCATAGGCTCGCGGATGAAATATTATAAAAATAGGTCTGCCCAGGTGCAAATTTACCCTACGCGAACGCATTCAACACCCCCGCGTTCGCAATGACCAAAAATTATTGACCAAAATTTAAATCTACGCGAAAGCGTCTCCCTACACGCGAACGCGAAACAACAGAAACTCTAACTACGCGAACGCGTGCCTCTTTGACGCGAACGTGCTGAAGAAATTCACAAGGCCCTGATTTCCTTCTACGCGAATGCGTTACCACCCACGAGAACGCGATGCTTCAGCTGCTAACACTACGCGAACATGATTACCTATACTCAAACGCGATGCACCAGGCCATCAACTCTATGCAAACGCGAGCCTTCCTTCACTAATGCGAAGGCCAAAATAGGCCTGCACGGCTGCTCCATTTTCTGCTGCAAATTTCCAAGTTTAAACTCTCCGTTAGTTACCCGAAACACCCCGAGGCCCCCGGGACCTCAACCAAAAATACCGACGCTTCCCATAACATCATTCGAACTTGTTCCAATAATCAAAACACATCAAACAACACTAAAATCATCAATTCATCTCGGATTCAAGCCTAAGTTTCTTCAAGACTTTAGAAAATCACATTCAATCAAAAATCCAACCGAACGACATCCGAATGACCTGAAATTTTGCACACATATCCAAAATCACCTAATGAAACTATAGCAACTCTCGAAATTCCATTCCGACCCTCGGATCAAAATCTGACCTATCAACCAGAATTTGCCAAAATTCTAACTTTACCATTTTAAGCCTAATTCTACATCCGGCCTCCGAAATCAATTCTGATCGCACTCCTAAGCCACAAATCACCTCCCAAAGCAAATCGAATCATCGAAAATCACATCCAAGCCCTATCACTCATAAGTCAACGTCCGATTGACTTTTCCAACTTAAGCCTTCCTTAAAGAGACTAAGTGTCTCATTTCTTATCAAAACCAATCCAAATCAACTCTCACACACCACACACCAATAACGAAACATGAAGAAGCAATAAAAGGAGAAAACGGAGCAGTAAAACATGAGACAACGGGTCGGATCGTCACATAAACGAATTAATAAGGGAGTAGATTCACAAATAGTGCATCTCGTACGAAAGAGTCGATACACGCAATATTTTGTTATTCAACACCTTGTTAAAACCACATTTATGAGAACTCTTCAATATGGATGTACATATACAATAAGTAGAAATTGTAATTTGACTCACTTAACGACGTTAGGTTCGTAGGGAAATAGCTAAATCGATACCCCTCGACTCCACATCTCTAACGTACGTAGGTAACATGCTGATATACCACATGACCTGATGGTGCAGAGACATCAATAGGGACAAGGACACTCCCTTCTTAGCGATATGTTTTACCAATCTATCCATATCTCAATACATTCTCCTAACAAGTCATTGGGCAATCCACTCGAACTCAA
This sequence comes from Nicotiana glauca, assembly GCA_026770625.1. Taxonomy (NCBI): domain Eukaryota; kingdom Viridiplantae; phylum Streptophyta; class Magnoliopsida; order Solanales; family Solanaceae; genus Nicotiana; species Nicotiana glauca. Next base: position 399,337 of record MU669897.1, on the reverse strand, counting down.
TGGTGGGGTCAATCCCTCCCTATATGCTTCGAATTCGCGGATTATGGTATCAAGGTTACCAATCATGAGAGTAAGACTGAGAGAGGAAATTAACTCCCTAACTTGAGCTCTATTGCACGATTGGAGTATCAAAGATAGGTGAAATTCCTAAATGTCTGAACAACCTCCAACTTATTGATGTGGTCGACAACACACCGATAAGAAGGACTCTACTAGACATGGCTCTGAGACATCCTAGGACACTATAAAACCTTAGGCTCTGATACCAAGTTTGTCACGCCCCAAAATTTGAGGAGCGCGACCGGCGCTCAACCGGGTAAACCCGACTGAGCAAGCCTGGCAGGTTTCATACATACTACCCAACCCAACTTATAATTAAGTAGGAGATGGACTCCATTAAAAATACTTAGTAAGAATTTTATTAGCAATTCCATTTCAATTCCATTACTAGCTTAAATTATAAACATCAAAATATTACAAGTTTGTAAATCGTTGCCAAATACCAATATTTTAATGTTAATTCCAATACCCAACACAACCCACAAACTGTCTACGGAGCCTCTAAATATAAATGAAGAATAATACAGAAATGCCGGCAACAAGGCTCCGGCTATACCTTACACAAATACAAAATAAGACTCCGAGAAGAACAGCGGCATAAGCCACGCAGGGCCCCGAGGGGAAAGGGTCTCACCAACACAGCTGACGGAAAGTGTAGGAGGTGCTACTGCCGGTGGACTGGAGTGCCTGGTATAGAACCACCTACAATCTTAACACAAATGTAGTGCCCATGCAAAAAGGACGTCAGTACATTTGAATTGTACTGATATGTATAACTAAACACCATTTTACTAGAACGAACTATCAAACAGGTACAAGTAAATAACATCGGTAAATCAAAGATGCAATTCATATAATCTTTCATATAATTTCCAAAACATAGATTAGGGCATTTTTGTCACATGTTCACCACTGTTCTCAATACCACCGCCATCTCGAGCGGAGTCCAGTCGCGACCCGACCGGGTAGGTCACCTCATTGGAGGCATTACTCTAAATCAATATTTCATTTCCCTTATCCGGAATTCAATATCAGCGCATTACCACCATATATGCTGCATGGTGTCCGATCATGACTCGATCGGCTAGGTAACCTCTTTGGAGGAATTACTCTCAATCAATATTCCATTTCCCCTTATTCAGAATTCAATACTGGCACATTATCACCATCTGTGCAGCATGGTGTCCGATCACGACCCGATTGGCTAGGTCGTCTTGCCTAGGCATTACTCAATTCTCATTAGTCAACACCTCTGAATCTTTATTTCAAACATATCATATCACTTCCTTGGCACCCAAGGCCACCATTATCACATCGTTTCTCTTTTTAATATTCGTTTAACAAGTTGTGATCATAGACACACATACCACAAGATAATTCAAGCTGCAATCACAGGTAAGTGAGCACATATCTAGTATGAATAATTCTTTGTTTCGATGTTGGCTTATAGCCCAAGTATTTCAACACATAACTGTACTTTTTCATCATTTCATAATTATCAAGATTGGTACATTATTCACATTGAGGCACATCCTTCACGAATATGTACATATATATGCAAATCAATTAATGTGTAATAACAATCAATACACTAGCCAATTCAACTCTTACCATACCTTGGTAAATGACAACGGAGCTTAATTTCTAATAAAAATGGGGTTTTAGCCATAAATACCTCAATAAAGCTTTCCTGACTGTTTTACAAATTTCCGGAACTCTTAGCACTTCGATCTATTGAGTAAGAATTACAAATTAAATCGAGAATTAGAGATGAGAGTGAGACTCTAGCTTGGTTCAAGCATATTGACAAACCCTATAGGTGCAATGTGATCTTAGGCCCCCTTTTTGAGAGCAATTTATATCATTTTGTACCCCTCTTTAATTAACCACCTCCCACTACTCTAAGGTTTGATATGAATGCAAGGAATCCATTGTTATACACATGAATCACCTCACTAGTGACCACTTATATCTGAGAATAAAACAAATAAGAGTTGGGGTGATGAAGTCTTACCTCTTGAGATGAAGGTCTAGGGGTCTTCACTTGATTTTCTTCAAGTATTTAGCCATATCTTATGGAGTAATTTGATGGGGATACTTTCCCTCTCTAAAAACCCTTTCTCTCCCTCTAGAAAATGCTCAGAAGAATGCTTAAAATGAGCTATATCACCGGATATATCGATATGGAGGTCGGGTTACAAAATAGAAAATTGGAGCCTCGAGTCAAATATGCGATCACATTTGCGATAGCAGAGTAAACTTGCGGTCCGCATGATGGACCGCAAAATGCTCCCTATAAACTGGACACTCTGACTCAGTCTGCGGTAAGAATGCGGTCCGCATTCACGTTCTGCAGTCGCAAAGTACACTGCAGAACTGACCCTCACAAAATTCAAAGGAAAATATACGACGACTATGCGGTCCGCATTTCGATTATGTGACCGCATAGCTGACTTCAATTTCAACCAACATTCAGACTAACTCCGCGACAGATATGCGGTCCACAAACCTGATTTGCGGCCGCATTCTGGACCGCATTTCTTGCATTTTTCTGGAAACATATTCTTGACTTTTTAATGCATTATTCAATCCAAAAAGGTCCGCGCCGCGAGGTATATTTATGAATTGCCAACACATGCTCCTAACTTGGCACCATGGGATTCGGGTTTTAGAGTAGGGATTTCACGGGGTCTTACATGGATCATCCACATAACACCGGTAACCAATCGAATGCATGGTGTTATCGTGTGATCATCATCTCTATGTCTACCCTCCCTACCCTGTTAAGGTATTAAGCGCGGAATGGTGTCGTTACCTACTGCATGCTATTACCCATTCCACCTATCAATCCTGGAGGCGTTTAGGACTACTAATCCTAAAAAGAGGGAGCTTGGCTTTTCAGAGGTTTTAAAAGGATTTAATTCTAGGGCAACAACCAAAACACATAAATCAATTAATGGGGAAAGAAGAACAATTAAAGGCTCAAGTAGGCCTCCCCACTTAAAGAAACGAATTGTTTAGCATGTCTTACACATACTGTTTAGGTCCTTGATTAAAATTAGCATATGAAGAATTGATTTACCACATATTTCCCAGATAGGGAGTCCAAATTAGTCCTGCTTAGATGTAGTTGTCGAAAACAGACAGTTGATTAATTATTTAACCATTTGTCTATGCTAAACAAGACCTATAAGCATAATATCTATTAATTCGGAGACCGGGGGGGCAAACTGATTGCAAAAAGTTATTATTGGTTACAAGATCATGAGTTCTGCAAGTGCTAGACGAATTACCGCTGATTTTAGATTTAAAAGGTGAGTGGGCGATTCAGATTTAGTTGATTACTCCTATAGGCATGCTTTCTAGGCGTTACTGAATTTGTTATGCAGAAATCCTATAGGCAGGTCATCTATATGTGATTGATTATTTTTTAGATCCTATAAGTAGAGTTGCCTAATGACAGATGCTCATGCAAAAATGCTGGAAGTCCTATAGGCATATTATCTATAGAGCTTCAGCATAAATTTATGACATGGTACTTATACGAAGTACAGAAAATCCTATGAGACATGGTATCTATGTGGAAATGCACAGTTTGAAAGTAATAATCCTATGAACATAATTTCTATATGAAATACAGAATTGAAAGAGTATACATCCTATAGACATGGTATCTATGTGGGAATGCAGAGTTTGAAAGAGTAATAATTCTATGAACATGATTTCTATGTGAAATGCAGAATTTGAAAGAGTGAATATCCTATAGACAAGATTTCTACGTGAAAATGCAATATTTGAAAGCAATAACCCTATGAACATGATTTATACCCCTTTGGCATGCATTCAATCTCATCCCTTTTCACTGCACCCTAGTAGTTATTACAAAGTTTATTACAAAGCTTACGACAGACCAAATGAATCAAAGAAGTAATAAAATACATCAGTGATTACAGCTACATCTAATCAGCCTAATCCAGACTCAAAGTCTAATAATATGAGATAAACCAACTTCCATGATCGGATTTTCAAAGCCTTTCTCTTATTTGGGATGTGTCAAAGTTCCAAGGAACTTCCAGAGTTCCAGGCAATGCTTACACCCCAAATATCATTGCAGAACAGATTATAGTGCAGTGTGGAAGGTCCAGCCCTCGAATGTCCAAGTTCAGAGGGAACTCAAGGTTCCCAAAGCAAGGCTCATAAGAGTGGGGCATGACTTAAATACTAGGTGTAAGTGCAAGTGCATTGAAAGGTAATTAGGGGGAGCCAGGGTAGGCTGGTGGTCATGCCTAGCAACTGGGCTTCTAGCACACCCCTGACCAGCCTGTCAGCCGTAAAATTGGGAGTTAGGACCTTATTGAAGGTCAGGTTCAGCCCTGGACAACAATTAGGATGTATCCAAGCCATACCTTGACTCAACACACATAGGGGAATGAGGGTATGGGAGCAATTGTTTACACTATCAATAAGGAAATAAAGAAAGAACAGGCACAACACATGTATACTCTAAAATTAATTTTGCAGAGAACTGAAGGCAAGCATATATGCAAAGACCTTAAATAAACACGTTGGGAGAGATACTGAAATTAATTTTAGGGCATACCAGTTCAAAGAATCAAGTAGGGAGAAACAATAGACTTGTGGAAGACAAAGCGCAATCAAGAGGCAAGAGTGTAGGTTTTAGAAGAGAGTTGTGATTTCTATATGCTTAAAAATCGTGTTTGTGTTAATGAAAGAGCATAGTATTTATAATTGAAAGCAGTTGTAGAAAATAAGCCAAGAATCATAGTTTAGTAGTAATTATAGAACTATGTACCAATTAAAATCAATCGGTATATGGACTTCCTTTAATTAAGGAGTTCAAATTTAAACGGTAATAGGCAGAAGTTATTTAAGAAAGGAGATCAAGTAAATATCTTGTGCAGAGCAGACAAATAAGGGTAAATACATAGAAGATATTTAATGTAAAAGTCTAGTGGTACTTGATTTGTGAAAAAAGGAAAGTGAATCAGTAAAACAACCAGTAAAAGAACCAAGTTGAAAGCCTTGTTCGAGTCAGAGAAGAGGTAAAAGAAAGTTTTAATTTAGGGAAAAATTAGCAACACTCAAGTAAGCAACTTTAAAGGGATTCAGAATCAATTAACAGTTGGCAAAAACTTTGAAAGAGAAGTTCTCATATATAAAACACATAGACATGTCAAGCAAGAAGAATGTCATGCTAATTATGAAAGACTAGCAAGAAATTTTCAAAATCACAAATGCAGAAAAAGTTCAAATTCAATTCATAAACTCGGAGTGAGTCTGAAAGTTCAAGGTTTCAAAGTACAACCCTTGTCAAAACATAAAACCAAACTTGCCAAAGAAACCCACAAATCCTAGGGGTTTTAAACTCGAATTCGATACAAAGATGAGAAGGCAAGCTATTGAAACAGACTCAGAGACCTCTTTCAGAGTATCATGAGAAAAATACAAGCACAATAGCATGTTCAAGGCAAATAGAACATAGAAATTGATTTGAAGTACAAGGAACAAGTTTCAAGAAAAGCTAGGAATTTAAACGAGTTCAGGTAGTGTAAACTTAAGAAAATAGTCGATGAAACACATCTAGAAAGAATCCAAACAAAGTCTGGTAAAGGCAAATAAAGGACTAAAACCCAGTAGGAAAAATACAGTAAAGAAACACATAAGATAGGCATGTGAGAGTATAATATTGAAACCAAAAGGAAACATAATGGAGCACAACGGAAAAACTTCATAATACAGCAAATGTAAGAAGTCACGAAATAACATGCGAGTCGGAAAAGGGCAAATAAGAACTTAGCAGGGATCGATTCACACCAAGAAAAGAAGAAGAAGAGTCAGAAACATTTTTAAGAACCTTTTCCAGAAATCCTAATCTAAAAGAAGTAACTTTTGAAAGGAAATCGGAGAAAACATTTAAGAAACTTAAGTGATAGTGCAAACATGTAACAGATCTAAAAATAATCAGAGAGAACCTCGATAGTTAGGGTTTAGATGAACCCTAGAGATGAGTAAGGCTTCGAAAATGTCCGATCTAAGTCGGATGAGGTTAGAATCGGGCTTAAAAGACCAAGAGCCACCGGAGCAAGGCCGGAGATGGACGAAATCCTCTAATCGATGAAGGTCTAACTGAAGACCCTTGAGGTCTGGCCTCGAACCTTCGAGCCATGTAAGAGGTGAGTATAGGCTGTCCATGCCTTGAGAAGCCATGGACTCCAGTAAAAGCATGTCGGAACAAGGTAGGGGGAGGCTAGGGTTCTGAAGAACCTTGAGAGAGTTTGAGAGAGTTTGGGGGTTCAAGGGCAGACAAAGGGTGGAAATGAATTAGTGTTGGGGGTAGTCGGTGAATTAAAAAGGAAAGGGTTAATCTGAGCCGTTGATCTTCTCTAGTAAAAGCACGGCGGAACAAGGTAGGGGGAGGCTAGGGTTCTGAAGAACCTTGAGAGAGTTTGAGGGTTCAAGGGCAGCCAAAGGGTGGAAATGAATTAGTGTTGGGGGTAGTAGGTGAATTAAAAAGGAAAGGGTTAATCTGAGCCGTTGATCTGGAGATTAAAGGGGGGGGGGGGATCTAGTCGGGTATTTAATTGGGTTGTGGATTGGGTTGATTTTAAAATTGGGCCGATTGAAATTGGGTTCAAATTGAGGCTGTAATGTGGCTATAATTGGAATGTAAATGGGCTATTCGTTAAATAGACAATTTTTCGCTTTTAATTTAATTAAAATAGTTAAAATAATATTTTAAAATAAATTAAAAGCACTAAATTGATTAATAATTTATAAATGTTAATTGAAAAATACTGGGAGCAATTTTAAAATTTGTAAGATGCTGTTAATCGCAATATAGGTTATAATTACAATTTTATGCAATTTTAGCTAAAAATATCATATTGATTAATAAAAAATATGCAAAAATTACCTTAATTACATTGTGATGTAAATATGAAGAAGGAAATACATTGCTCGCCAAAATGATTGTTTTGAGAATAATTATTGGATTGTGTACTGTTAAAATAAATAAAAAAATGATTTTTAAAAGCTTTTAAAAATTAGAAAAATGTCAAAAATTCTTGGGCATACTTATATATGCATGTTCATGCTATTTTGAGAATATTTTGAGTATAAAAATAGATAGGGAAAAATTGGGTATCAACAGCTGCCCCTATTTACCCGGAAAGGATGAAAGAGTTGTCAGGTAAAGATATGATGACCAATTTTGACCGATGTCGACGCCCCCTTTTTCTAAATCAAAATCGGGTTCTTGACATTTAGGAACACAACTCTATTCCCATTTGGGAATTGTGTTTTTGGATTTGAAGAGTCGCCACCTAATGATTAAGTGCATTAGGACACTAAGGGTTTTGAGTTGGAAAACCAGAGTTGGGTTAAGGGCTAGAAATTATCTCGAGGGGAAAGTGTTAGGCACCTTCAAGATCCACTAGTGTGGTTCCCCGCCATGCTATGTTGTGACTTTAATGTAAACAAGTATACAAATAAATTTACACATAAGGGTTTCAAACAAGCATGTTGGAATCTATAATTTGTTTAAGGGAGAATCTAAGTGCAAGAATTAGTCAAGACATTGAATAAAACAAAGAAGAAAGAGTTAGAAGTAAAAGGAATAGTGTAGTGAAAAATTAAAGGGGAGTTTTGGGTAATTTGAAAAGATATCATTTATTGATATTAAACAAAGTAACATAAGGAAAGAGGTCCTAGGTTTATAAATCACATGGATCATCCACACAACACCGGTAACTAATCATACGCATAGTGTTATCGCGTGATCATAATCTCCATGTCTACCCTTCCCACCCCGTAAAGGTTATTTAAACGTGTGAATTGGTCACGAATGCTTATTGCGTGCTATCACCCTTCCCATTCTATAAGTCCTAGAGGGTATTTAGGACCACTATCCCTATAGAATAAGGTCTAGGCTGGACCCTTAAGTTTAAAGGACAAAATGCTAGGCGACATGCATGAAAAGTAGAATTACATGTAAAGGAACCATACAAAGGCAAATAAGAGGCTCACAGATCCCTCACAAATAAGCATGTAATAAGCACGTCTCAAACACATTTAAGGTCTTTAAAGAACGCAAGTTTAAAGATCAGTTTTAGAAGAAGGTTTAATCACAACTGAGTGATCTGAAGAGCGTTTGACATGCAGAAACACAACTTAGAAAACAGTTGAGTAAGTAAAGGTAAGGGAACTGTTAAAACATTGTTTGAAAAAAAAGGTATAGATTTGAAAAAATGCAGTAGTTTAATTAGACAAGTATCAAAATAACATGATCTTAGGCAGAAAGGTACCAGTAATTTAAAATCTTAACAGAGCACGAATCAGGAAATTAGTGAGAGCCTATAAATATGAAAGATGTTTCCAGATGAAGGGATTTTCAGGAAAAGAGTGGACTTTCAGATAGACAGATAAAAGGAGTTGGGAAAGTTAAAAGGCTGTGTAGTTTGAAACTAGTAAACGAGATCAATCATTTTTTATTATTATTGGGCCGAAAGCTTGCCTAGGTGATGTATGTATTGCCTTCTTGTCTAAAAAAGGTGGTGAACATGCATATTGATTCCAGTTTTAAAGAGAAGACGCAGTCAAACAAACTTGTGTTGTTAAATTAAACAGCTAGTAAGGCGTTCAACAATTGAAACCCTAAATAACATGATGTCTAATGCACATAAAGCTCCTAAAGCATGGTCTCTAAATGTTGTAGTAGTTTTATAACAGTTGTTCGTTAATTACTAGCTGACTACAAAGTGAGTATAACAATCTGAAAGTAAAGAGCCTAAAGCAGGATATCTAGGTGTAAGATGCATGTCCTATGCATGGCTTCTATTGCACAAATTGGTAAGTAAATCCCTATAGACATGTTCTCTACCCATCAATTAAACTAAGCATGCATAATCCCTCCAAATTTCACTATAACCCCAATCAGTTGTTTATAAATTATTACAAACCATGATACCTGAATTGCATAATGAAAAATAATGTAAGAGGCTACTCTATATGGAGCCTTCAATCAGGCCCGATCTTCCAACCTCACTTCTGTCGAGTTTCACAGCCTTGACCATGGTTTGGGTACGGCAAAGCTCCCTAAGGGCCCAATGGGGGTCTTTGGCCAATACTAGCACCCAAACTCCAAAAATGTTGAATAAGTGCAGTGGAATTACCAACTTTGTGCATCCAAGTTCAATAGGTACTCAAAGATGCCCAAGGAAATGCTTACACGAAGGGGGGTAGAACCTAAACTCTAGGAGTAGCGAGATTGTGATAGAGTTTAAAAGAGTGGGTTTGAAATACCAGTTTTTGAGGAAAATAGTTCCAGAGAACAACTAGGAGTTTGTTTTATAAAAAACAAGTTTTGAAAAGAAGAAAGGAAAGAAACAGGACAATCACAACTCAGAAGATATGCAGAGTTCAGGAAGCAAACACAAGTAGGGATAGGGACTGGGGGATAGATAAATCACATGGTAGAAGTAGAATTATACATAGTTTGTTCTTAGACTAGAGTTACAACATGGTTATAAGATAGTGTTCATGCAAAAGTCCAACAATATTAAGTGTCAGACAGAGTCACACATTAGATCATATAACTCTTAGGTGGAGGGTACAAGTTTGTAGTAGTAGATGTTAGGCAGAGGATGAAAACACATTCGAAAACATTGGTCATGCTGAGATAAGAGGAATGATAAGCACATAGACAAAACAAGTATACTATCTTCATACGAATCAAACAAAGTCATAGTGTATCACACAACGGAAAGCAAGTGACATATTAGACTAAAGGGAAATTGAAATCACAGAGACATGCTAGTTACATGGTAAAACAAGAACCATAAGTAAAAGCACTAAAGGAATAAAAAGAGTCTTATCATGAACTGAAACATGTTGTTTTGGGATACTGTAAACTTTAACTAGAAACATATCAGTCAAGAGCGAGAATAGAATAGCAAGGTGTGGAGAGGCAGAGCAACAGGGCAATAGTATGCAGAACAAGAAATAGAGCAGCAGGACAATAGTATTCAGATGCAAGAGAGCAATAGTAATTACTCAGTCTTGGCTTTCAGCCGACTGAGTGATCAGTAACTAATACGAGAAGCAAAGAGAATATGTATGATAGTAAGAGAGAACTCAGAATGATATTAGCATGCTTTGTGTGTATGTGCTTGTGTGTGGCTTAGTTATATTTCGTGTGTTATGCAAAAGAGAATAGAGTATTTATAATTTTGAAAATAAATTGAAAATAAGGTAACACATATATACTGATCATAGTTATGGAAACAATACCAATTAGAATCAATTAAATCCTCGGACTCCCTTCAATTAGGGAGTCCTAGTTCAAACGGGTACAAATTGTATCAAATAAGGAAAATTATTATTGCAAGACTGGTATTTCCATAATTGGAGTAGTAAAAGTATACATAATATTTCAAGTAAGGAAAGTATAAGCACAGCATATTGTGCACACAAATTAGTTCAAAGAATCAAGGATGAAATTGAGAATCACAGGGAATCAGTACTAAGTAAGGAGAGTATTTCACAAATAAGGAAGTGATTCAAAAATCAGTGTAAAACTTCTAAGGAAAACATATACAAATTCAGGGATTCGAAGAGATGCACAAAATCAGCAGAATATTTGGTAAACGATGAACAACTAGACCTATAAAACACAATAGGCATGAAAATCAGAGATCCCTAAGCAAGAAATCACAGAATCAATAGAAGGCTAGAACCCTAATAGCAAAATTAAAGCATGGAACTCGGAGAGTATCGAGAAGATCACACCAACAAGCACATAACACAAACATAAACACATAATACTAAGAGAAATCAGAAGATATAGTGATTTCGAAAGGGTTCAGGAAACCCTAGTTTTAAAAGAAGAACAAAACGTCGAAAACTTGAACAATCTAAAATATCTAGTAGAGAGTAGGGTAAAACACAAAAGAATAAGTTAAAAATCCTATAAAAGACAAGGTTTTTAAGAAAATTAGGGTTTCGTAATAAACCAGTCAGAGGTAAGGAACCTGGATGTGAAACTCATTAATAATGATGCTCGCAGCACCATCAAACCATAAACCATCGAAGAATGCTCGTAGACAAACAAGGAAGAGCTTCCAATGACCATATTGCATCGTGGAGGCTTCTGCAGTCTTGAAGATAGAGGGAATCAACAAGACAAGGTTTCACGGTGGCTGGTGGTCGAGAGAAGTGAGGCTGGAGGTGGCCAGAGAGGCGGTCGATCCATCGGAGACGAAGGAGGGAACCAGAAGGTTCTAGAGAGAAGGGAGAGCAAGAGTCAGTGTAGAGAGAGATAGAGAGAGAGAGACCGTCTTTGAAATGATGGGTTTGGGGGGGGGGGGTTGTTAAATTTAATTTTGGAAATAGAACCTGGGTCGTTGATCTCACTTGATCAACGACTCAGATTAATTAAAGGTTGGACTGGGTCGATTAATTGAAATATGGGTCGGTCCAATTGGGGTTAGGACTGGTTAAATTGAGGGCTAAAATTGAAATTCGAATGGGCTATAATTGCAATAAAATGAGGCTAAATGTTAAATAGCTCGTTTTCCCCTTTTATTTTGTATAAAATAGTTAAAATGATTTTTAAAACAAATTAAAAGCACTGAAATAATTAATAATATATAAGTATAAATTTAAAAATGCTGGAAATAATTTGATAATTATGAAATGTGGTTAATTGTAAAATAGACTATAATTGTAATTACATGCAATTTAACTTTTAAATACCAAATAAATTTGTAAAAAATATGCAAAAAATAAAATTAATTATATTTTGGTGTATATATGAGAATAAAATAAGTTATTCACCAAAAATAATAATTTTGAGAATAATAATTGAATTTTGTAGTGTTAAAATAGGCAAACAAATTGATTTTAAAATATTTAAAAATAAGGAAAAATACTAAAACTCTTGGGAATGCCTATATATGCATGTACATACTACTTTGAGAATATTTTGAGTATATATAAAATACATATGGAGAAATTGGGTATCAACAACCCAGAGAAACGACTTGCAAAAGTTTTGACCGAGCTCTAGTTCCTGAGCTGCCTACATACCCCTTGTCTTACAGGAATCAGGTCATATGTAGTTCAGGATACATCGACGGAATATGTCGATGGAGGTTTTGAAAAAGACGGACGTAATATTTTGGTTGGGAAGGGTGGTGAGGGACTTATGGGCTGCGAGAACGAGAGCGAGATCGCTCCTGCTGTGACGGCCGCTGCCCGCTGATGTACCTGCAAATGAGCCATACAAACATATCATGAATGAATTTAGACATGATGCAAGTTCCCGTTGGACCATGAATGTTGTCTTTGGACGGTTAGGATGACGTCCTCAGACCATGACGTTCTGGGCCATGAAGTGCATAATAAAGGATTCACATGCTATGAAATGACGTTCTCAGGCTATGACAATGGTGCCTCCGAACCATGATGCCTTTGAATAAAGATGTGCGGAATATAAAGAGGGGTCCTTAGGCCATGGCATGGCATTCTCGGGCTATGAAAATGATGCCTCCGAACAATGACACCCTTGGACAGTTTGGCGGTATTTTAGAACATGAGATGTAGGATTTGTCGATATTTCAGCCGATGTAAAGTGTGAATGGTGATCTTTCAAACGACAAAGGTTTAAATATAAACTGGCGATCTTTCAGCCGATACCGAGAATTAAATAATGTTGGCGATATTTCAGCCGATATGTAGGATAAATATAAATGGCAATATTTCAGCCGACATGAAGGATAAATATGAATGGCTATATTTCATCAGAAAAAAATCAAATAAAGTTGGTGGTTTTTTAGCCGATGTAAAAATTTGAATGCAATTAGCGATCTTTCAGTCAATAGGAGGGATTTAAACAAAATTGGTGATGTTCCAACCATGCAAGGTTTAAATAAAGCTAGCAATATTTCAGCCGATGCAAAAAAGAGGTGGCGATATTTCAGCCATGCGGGATGGAGACAATGCTTAGTCTCAGAAGGCAGAAAAGTAGCCTTATGCAATGCAAGGAAATGCGCGATGGAGATAGTGCTTAGTCTAGGAAGGCAGAAAAGTAGCCTTATGCAATGCAAAGAAATGCAGGATGGAGACAGTGCTTAGTCTCAGAAGGTAGAAAAGTAGCCTTATGCAATGCAAGGAAATGCAGGATGGAGACAATGCTTATTCTTAGAAGGCAGAAAAGTAGTCTTGTGCAATGCAAGGAAATGCAGGATAGAGACAGTGCTTAGTCTTGGAAGGTAGAAATGTAGCCTTATGCAATGCAAGGAAATGCAGGATGAAGGTAATGCTTAGTCTCAGAAGGCAGAAAAGTAGCCTTATGTAATGGAAGGAAATACAGGATAGAGATAGTGCTTAGTCTCGGAAGGCTGAAAAGTAGCCTTATGCAATGCAAGGAAATGAAGGATGGAGACAATGCTTAGTCTTGGAAGGCAGAAGTAGCCTTATGCAATGCAAGGAAATGCAGGATGGAGACAGTGCTTAGTCTCGGAAGGCAGAAAAGTAGCCTTATGCATTGCAAGAAAATGCAGGATGAAGATAGTGCTTAGTCTTGGAAGGCATAAAAGTAGCCTTATGCAACACAATAAATAAAGGTGAAGAGTAACGAAATCTCTTAGCTTAGAGGTGGTAGCTGATAGCTAATTGTCCTTATGGCCGCTGGGAGGTCATGTGCGGATAACACTTGTAAGTGAGTGATGATTCTGAGAGTTGTATTCCTGCAAAATATGAGTATGTAACCGGATCTGATAGCTCTGCATTTAAAGAAAGATCGTGAGTTTTTTCAAGGGGGAAGGTTAGTTCTTCTTCCCGTGGACTGTGCTCGTCCTACTCGACTCTTACTTTCAGTGGCAGCATTGCTGAACAAAGCAATTCTGATAGTATCCATGCATGATTTGGTAATATAATTTTAGAAATATGATGTAAATATATAATAATAATAAAAATGATTTTATTTTAGATGAACCGACGACTGCGATGCGGTTCAAGATAGTGCGACTTCACTTACTCTGGAATTTGGAGGGTCCTCCTCAAAATTCTGCCCCAATTTACTAGGCTGGTGCCTCTGATGGCTGCGTGCAATGAATAGCGAAAGTCAACTTTAGAATTTTGAGGGTCCTCCTCAAAATTCTGCCCTAGTTTCCAATATCGGGGGGAAATGAAAATTTTATTAAATTGTGACCGAACCCATAGGGCTGCCTACGTATCCCCTCTTAAACGCGAATTAGGTCATGTGTAGTTCAAATTACATCATACAGAAATTATAATGGACATATATAATAGCGTTTGACTACATCTGAATTAATTGGTTTTGGCGAAATTTCCCCATCCATCTCTGCGAGTGTGAGGGCTCCTCCTGTTAGGACTCGGTGAATCATGTACGGGCCTTGCCTGTTAGGAAAGAACTTTCCTTTCGCCTCATCCTGATACGGAAAATTCTTCCTTAGCACTAGCTGCCTGTCTCAACCCTAGCTCACCAATCGTTAACATGTCATGACGGCACCTGGTCCCTATGACCAGGTAAGCCTATTATTGCAAAAAAACATAATAATTGAAGAAAAATAATAGACAAATTCAAATTAAATATCTAGAGGAAACTGTACTGAATGCTGCTTGGCACGTACAACTCGATAACACAAATCCGAAACAATTCCCAAAACCCAAAAACTCACGGGCAACACAGGCTACAGAAGTACATAGTATGGCTCCAAAACTATAGAATGTCTAACAATCAAAAGAGAGAAATCTAAGTACTAAAGATAGAGTAAGAGGGAGACTAATCGATCTGCGGACGCAGCAGATCTACCTCGAAGTCTCCGAAATCCTCCTGCTTCACCGATAGTGCGCCTGAGTAGAGGTACCTGGATGATCTGCATATGAAAAACATGCGCAGGAAGGGCATGAGTACACCACAATGGTACTCAGTAAGTGCCAAGCCTAACCTCGGTTGGGTAGTGACGAGGAAGGTCAGGGCCCTACTGAGATAAAATAAAATAAAAAATAAGATAACAGAAGCAGTTTAAATAAATTCTACAGTGAGAATATAACCCAGATAAATAAGGAAGAATAGTAATAGAAAGCAAAAATAACAATACAAGGAATACTGCTCTCAACAAGGAATAATAGCCGGGGATCTCTTGGTATCCCAAGGATCTCTTGGTATCCTCATCATATGCACCCGGGATCTCTTGGTATCCCGAGGATCTCTTGGTATCATCATCATATACACTTGGGATATCTTGGTATCCCGAGGATCTCTTGGTATCCTTAATAAGTAAGCCAGGGATCTCTTGGTATCCCAATATATAGAAATACATGTGCCAGGGATCTCTTGGGATTCCGTACCCTCAATCCAGAATATATCAAGTACAGGGGGATCTCCTGGGAAGTCGTCCCCGTAGTACCAAATTATACACACAACAACAACAACTCAAAGTCTCAGAATATATGCTAAAATCAGTTCAATTAATAGAAATTTCTAACCTACATGCTTCACAAAATACGAATAGTATAGATAAACAATTAAGCAAGCAAGTCAGCTAAACATGTTTCTCTAAGCTAGCACAGGTTTAAACTTACAGTCTGAAATGAACAAGTAAACAAGAAATCTCAATTTAAATACTTCAAGTAGAAATGGGTGTACAACAATTAGCTCATGTACGCGCTCATCACCTCATGTACGAGGCATTGAAATATTCAAAGATTGTGTCGTAAGGGGAAAGGTCCCCCACACAAGATTAGACAAGCCACTTACCTCGAACAAGTGCAAGTCAACCCGAAACCACGCGTTTGCCACGAGTATCCGACTCCAAATGGCCCAAATCTATTTAATACAATTACATATCATAAATAATACTGCAAACAACTGATTCTACTACTAAATTTAAAGCTAGGGCGCGAAAATAGGTAAAATGACCAAAATGCCCCACCAGCCAACATCTCGGAATCGAATAATTTTCACGTTTTTAGAACCCTCGTACTCTCACGAGTCTAGCAATATAAAAATATCCCAAATCAGAGTCAAATGCCCCCTCAAAACCTCATAGCTAGGTCTAAGACGTTTTACCAAATTTTTATTCAAAAATCCGAAATTAAAGGGTGAATTCGCGATTAGATTAATGGGTTTTAGTCATAGAAGAGTAGAGAATCGTTATCCAGTGATTGCCCTTGAAAAACCCTTGAAATAGCTCCCAAATCCGAGCTTCAAACCTTGAGTTTTGATAAAAATGGCAAAACCTTATTTAATGCACCGCGAACGCGGAGTTTGGCTCGCGTTCGCGGAGAAGAAATAAATGGGGATGTCAAAAATTCCCTTCGCGATCGCGATGGGTAGGACGCGAATGCTAAGGCCTGGAACTTTAAGCTACGCAAACGCGTGGCCTATAACGCGATCGCGATGAAGGAAACATGCTGAGACCCAGAACTGGTCTACGCGAACGCGATGGCAAAATAATTAGTACTTCGTGAACGCGGAAAATGGTATGCAAACACGATGAAGGAACTGGCCTCCCTCCAAGATTACACTATGCGAATGCGAGAGGGAGGCCGCGATCGCATAGAGGAAAACTCTGCAACAGCTGAGCCCAGTTTTCTACAATTTTAACAACATAAAAATGCTCCGTTGAGCATCTGAAACACACCCGAGGCCCCCGGGACCTCAACCAAATCTACGGACATATCCATAACATCATTCAAACTTGTACCAATCCTTAAATCACCTAAAACAACGCGGGAAACACAAATTTAAGCAAAGATTCAAGCCTAAGAACTTCAAATTCCAATCAAACACACTTACGACCAAAAACCTAACCAAACCATGCCCGAATTACCAGAAATTTTGGACACACATCCCAAATGACATGAAGGAGCTACAGCAACTTCCGGAATTCAAATTCGACCCTCGGATAAAAAACTGAGTATTGGACCGGAAACTTAAAAAATTTGAACTTCTGCATTTCAGGCCTAAATGAGCTACGAACCTCCAAAATACATTTCGAACATGCTCCCAACCCCGAAATCACCTAACGGAGCTAACGAAACCATTGGATTTCCGTTTCGAGGTCGTCTTCACACTGTTCCGAATACGGACCATTTTTCTACTCTTATGCTCTCATTTTGGGACTAAGTGTCCCAAAACACTCCGTATCCCAACACCGAACGTCCTGGCAAACCAAAAAAGCAGAAATGAACTTAGGGGAAGCAGTTAATGGGGGAACAGGGCGTAAATTCCAAAAACGACCGGCCGTGTCATTACATCCTCCTACACTTAAACATTCGTTCGTCCTCGAATGAGCATAGAGAACATACCTGAAGTAGTAAAAAGATGAGGGTACCGGCTGCGCATATCCTGCTCGGTCTCCCAAGTTGCCTCCTCGGCCGGCTGACCCGGCCACTGCACCTTCACTGATGCTATGTTCTTTGACCTCAACTTTCTGACCTGCCTGTCCAAAATAGCCACTGGTTCCTCAACATATGATAGATCCTTGTCCAGCTGGACTGAACTGCAATCCAACACGTGCGACGGATCACCGTGATATCTCCGGAGCATCGAAACATGAAATACCAGATGAACTACGGCTCGGCTAGGAGGTAAGGCAAGCTCATAAGCAATCTCCCCAACTCGCCTCAAGATCTCAAAAGGGCCAATAAACCTCGGACTCAGCTTCCCTTTCTTTCCAAACCTCATGACGCCCTTCATAGGAGAGACTCGAAGCAGAACACACTCAACAACCATATATGCAACATTATGAACCTTCTTGTCAGCGTAAATCTTCTGTCTAGACTGGGCTACATGGAGTCTATCCTGAATCACCTGACCTTCTCCATTGCATCCTGGACCATCTCTATGGCCAATAGCCTGGCCTCCCCCGGCTCAAACCAACCCACCGGAGATCTACACCTCCTACCATATAAAGCCTAATACGGTGCCGTCTAAATGGTGGACTAATAACTGTTATTATAAGCAAACTCTGCCAATGGAAGGAAATGATTCCAAGACCCTCCAAACTCAATCACGCACGCACGGAGCATATCCTCCAGAATCTGAATAGTGCGCTCGGACTGTGCGTCCGTCTGGGGGTGAAATGTCATGCTCAACTCCACCCGAGTGCCTAACTCCTGCTGCACGGCTCTCCAGAACCGCGATGTAAACTGAGTACCTCTGTCTGAGATGGTAGAAACTGGAATACCATGCAAGCGGACAATCTCCCTGATATAAATCTCCGCCAACCGCTCTGATGAATAAGTGTTACACACAGGAATGAAATGGGCGGACTTGGTCAGCCGATCCACAATGACCCAAATAAAATCAAACTTCCTCACGGTCTGTGGGAGTCCAGATATGAAGTCCATGGTGATGCGCTCCAACTTCCACTTCGGGATCTCTATCTGCTGGAGCAACCCACCCGGACGCTGGTGCTCATACTTAACCTGCTGGCAGTTGAGGCATCTAGACATATAGTCAACTATATCCTTCTTCATCCACCTCCACCAATAGTGCTACCTCAAGTCCTGATACATCTTCGTGACACCAGGATGGATGGAATAGCGTGAACTATGGGCCTATGCTAGAATCAACTCTCGAAGACCATCAATATTGGGCACACAAATCCGGCCCTGCATCTTTAATACCCCATCATCCCCGATGGTCACATCTCTGGCATCACCACGCTGAACTCTGTCCTGAAGAACAAGCAAATGAGGGTCATCATATTGTCGCTCCCTGATACGATCAAATAGGGAAGACCGAGAAACCACACAGGCTAGAACCCGACAGGGCTTCGAAAGGTCCAATATCACGAACTTGCTAGCTAAGGCCTAAACATCCATCTCCATAGGTCTCTCTAAGGCTGGTAAATATACCAAACTCCCTAAACTCTCCGCCCAGCGACTCAAGGCATCAGCTACCATATTGACCTTGCCCGAGTGATAAAGAATAGTAATATCATAATCCTTTAACAACACAAACCATCTCCTCTGATGCATATTCAGGTCCTTCTGCTTAAGCAAGTGCTGCAAACTCTGATGGTCAGTATAGATCTTACAAGGCACCCCATACAAATAATGACGCCAGATCTTCAAGGCATAAAAAATAGCAGCTAACTCAAGGTCATGGACAGGGTAATTCTTCTCATGTATCTTCAACTGTCTGGACGCGTAGGCAATCACCCTACCGTCCTGCATCAACACCGCTCCAAGTCCAACCCGTGAGGCATCACAATGAACTGTATAAGACCCCGAACTGGTAGGAAATATCAAGATTGGGGCTGAAGTCAAAGCTGTCTTGAGCTTCTAAAAGCTCGCCTCACACTCCTCTGTCCATTGAAATGGGGCACCCTTCTGGGTCAATCTAGTCATAGGGGCAGCAATCAATGAAAATCCCTCCATGAAATGACGGTAGTAACCCGCCAAGCCAAGGAAACTGCGAATCTCTGTAGCTGAGGACTGCCTGGGCCAACTCTACACGGCCTCTACCTTCCTCGGATCCACCCGAATGCCCTCACTCGATACCACGTAACCTAGGAATGCCACAGAACTCAACTAGAACTCACATTTTGAGAACTTTGCATATAATTTCTTCTCTCTCAAGGTCTGAAGCACTGTCCTCACGTGCTGCTCATGATCTTCCCGACTTCGGGAATATAACAGAATATCATCAATAAAAACAATAACGAAGGAGTCAAGATATGGTCTGAATACACTGTGCATCAAATGCATGAAAGTTGCAGGGTCATTAGTTAGCCCAAATGACATAACAAGGAACTCGTAATGACCATACCGAGTCCTGAAGGCAGTCTTCAGGATATGTGGCTCCCAAATCGTCAACTAATGGTAACTTGAGCGCAAGTCAATCTTGGAAAACACCTGTGCGCCCTGAAGCTGGTCGAACAGATCATCAATATGAGGTAAAGGATAACAGTTCTTCACTGTAACTTTGTTCAACTGGCGATAATCAATGCACATACGCATAGAACCATCCTTCCTCTTCACAAACAAGACAGGAGCACCCCACGATGAAACACTAGGTCGAATAAAACCCTTACCCAGCAATTCCTGCAATTGATCCTTCAACTCCTTCAACTCAGGATGAGCCATGTGATATGGAGGCAACAGATCAATGCCAAAATCAATGTCTCTATCTGGCGGTCTGCCCTAAAGGTCAGCTGGAAACACGTCGGGAAAATCCCGTACCACTGGGAATGAATCAACAGAAGGGGTATCAACACTGGCTTCTCTCACATAAGCCAAGTACGCGTCACACCCCTTCTCAACCATACGTAGAGCTTTAATGAAAGAGATAACTCTACTGGGGGTGTGATCTAAAATACCACTCCACTCAATACGTGGAACACCAGGCATAGCCAGCATCATGGTCTTAGCGTGACAATCAAAAATAGCATGATGGGGCAACAACCAGTCCATGCCCAAAATAATATCAAAGTCAACCATACCGAGTAACAATAGATCCGCTATGGTCTTAAAACCACAAATAGTAACCAAACATGACCGATAAATGCGGTCCACAATAAGAGAATCTCCCACAAGAGTAGAAACATAAACGGGGGCACTCAAAGAAGCCCAAGTCACACCCAAATGCTAAGAAAAATAAGAAGACACATAAGAATAAGTACAACCTGGATCGAATAGAACCGATGCCTCTCTGTGACAAACCAGTATAATACCTGTGATGACGGAATCGGAGGCAACCGCCTCAGTGCGAGCAGGAATACAGAAATATCTTGCCTGACCCCTCTCTTGAGGGTGACCTCTATCTCCCCGGCCTCCACCTCTGGCTAGCTCGGCAGGTTGGGTAGCAGCGGGAGCTGGGACCATAGCCTGAGAACTCTGAGGAGCACGCTGTGGCTGAGCAGTCTATGAAGGTGCACTCCTACCAAGTCTAGGGAAATCCCTCACCACATGACGGGTGTCACCACACTCATAGCAAGCTCTGGGAGGACGCGGTGGCTATGACTGGCTGGGGCTAGGCCTGCTGGACTGACCTCTGGAAGTACCCCGCGCAGGAGGTGCGCTAGAAACTAGAGGCGCATAATAAGGCTCCTAAGGTGTAGGCGGAGCTGGAGTACTGCCGGCTGCTGGCAAAGTTTAATGTACAGGGCAACCAGAATAACCTCCACCATAACGACCTGCTGATGGGGTACGAGCACCAGAGTAGTGACCCGACTCTTGAGACCTCTTGGCCTCCCTCTGCCCTCGCTCCTTGGCGAGCATACCCTTAATCCTCCTAGCAATGCTTACTACCTGCTGGTAAGGAATATCCATCTCTAACTCTCAAGCCATGCTTAACCGGATGGGCGGAATAAGACCCTCGATAAACCTCCGAACACTCTCCCGAACTATCGCAACCAAAGCCGCTGCATGCCTGGCCAACCTGGTAAAATGGATGACATACTCTGAAACTATCATAGCACCTTGGCGCAAGTGCTCAAACTCCACGCGCCATGAAACCCTGAGGCTCTGGGGAACAAACTCTCTCACAAATATGTCTGAGAACTGGGTCCAAGTCAGTGAGGCATACTCCTCTGGACTGTCCAACTCATAAGTACGCCACCAATCATAGGCAGCTCCCCGAAGCTGAAAGACGGTGAAAAAGACCCCACTAGACTCCACTATGACTATGGTGCAAAGGATACGATGACACTCCTCCAAAAATCCCAAAGCATCATCTAATGCTAGGCCACTGAACACTGGGGGATCATATTTCTTGAACATCTTTAGTCTACGCTGCTCGTCCTTAGAAACAACTGACCCATCCCCGGGCTTTGCTGGTGCTGCAGACGGTACAGGAATAACCTCTAGGACCTTCTCCATCTTCACTCTCTGCTCAGGAGTACGGGTTGTTGGAGTCTGGGCCCCTCCCCCAGCCTGGGATGTGGCTGCAGTGAGGGGAAGCAACCCCGCCCGAGACAAGGTAGTGTACATGCTCATGAACTGAGCCAGAGTCTCTTGGAGCGGTGGAGTAGTAGTAGCAGTGGTATGTGTGCCAGGTGCCTGGGCTCTGGCCAAATCTTCTGGGGGTACCTCGGCGGCGGCTCTCGCAGGTGTTGTGGCTGCACCACGTGCGCGCCCTCAACCTTTACCCCGGCCCCGACCTCTGATGGCGGCAGCAGGAGGCGCGGGTGCCTGGTCCTCTTGTGTAGCACGCGTCCTCACCATCTGTGAGATAATAGAAGACAAATGTTTATAATTGATGTCAAAATATCGCACGACAAGGAATTCAAAAGAAATAAAGTATTTTCCTAAAAAGTTACATAGCCTCTCGTAGATAAATACAGACGTCTATGTACCGATCAGCGAGACTCTAATAAACTGGCCTGTGTTCCGTGACTCCTATGAACCTAAAGTTCTGATACCAACTTGTCACGACCCTACTTCACCAACCGTGAACATGTCATGACGGCAGCTGGTCCCTATGACCAGGTAAGCCTATTATTGCGGAAAACATAATAATTGCGGAAAAACAATGGAGAAATTCAAATTAAATATCTAGGGGAAACTGTACTGAATACTGCTTAGCATGTACAACTCGATAACACAAATTCGAAACAATTCCCAAAACACGGAAACTCACGGGCAACACAGGCTACAGAAGTATATAGTATGGCTCCAAAACTCCAGAATGTCTAACAATCAAAAGAGAGAAATCTAAGTACTAAAGATAGAGTAAGAGGGAGACTCGTCGGTCTGCGAACGCAGCAGATCTACCTCGAAGTCTCCGAAATCCTCCTGCCTCACTGATAGTGCGCTTGAGTAGAGGTCCCTGGATGATGTGCATATGAAAAACATGCGCAGGAAGGGCATGAGTACACCTTATCGGTACTCAGTAAGTGCCAAGACTAACCTCGGTTGGGTAGTGACGAGTAAGGTCAGGTCCCTACTGAGATAAAACAAAATAAATAATAAGATAACAGAAGCAGTTTAAATAAAGTCCACAGTGAGAATCTAACCCAGATAAATAAGGAAGAACAGTAATAGAAAGCAAATGTAACAATACAAGGAATACTGCTCTCAACAAGGAATAATAGCCGGGGATCTCTTGGTATCATCATCATATGCACTCGGGATCTCTTGGTATCCCGAGGAGCTCTTTGTATCCTCATCATATACACTGGGGATCTCTTGTTATCCCGAGGATCTCTTGGTATCCTTAATAAGTTAGTCGGGGATCTCTTGGTATCTCAATATATAGAAATACATTTGTCGAGGATCTCTTGGTATCCCGTACCCTCAATCCAGAATATATCAAGTACAGGGGGATCTCCCGGGAAGTCGTCCCGCAGTCCCAAATTAAACACACAACAACAACATCTGAAAGTCTCAGAATAAATGCTAAAATCAGTTCAAGTAATAGATATCTCTAACCTACATGCTTCACAGAATACGAATAGTACAGATAAACGATTAAGCAAGCAAGTCAGCTAAACATGCTTCTCAAAGCTAGCACAGGTTTAATCTTACACTCTGAAATGAACAAGTAAACAAGAAATCTCAATTTAAATACTTCAAGTAGAAACGGGTGTACAATAATTAGCTCAAGTACGAGCTCGTCACCTCACGTATGAGGCATTCAAATATTCAAAGATTGTGTCCTAAGGGGAAAGGTCCCCCTCACAAGGTTAGACAAGCCACTTACCTCGAACAAGTGCAGGTCAACCCGAAACTACGGTTTTGCCACAAGTATCCGACTCCAAATCGCCCAAATCTATTCAATTCAATTACATATCTTAAATAATATTGCAAACAACTGATTCTACTACTAAATTTAAAGCTAGGGCGCGAAAATAGGTAAAATGACCAAAATGCCCCTCTAGCCAATGTCTCGGAATCAAATAATTTTAACATTTTCAGAACCCTCGTACTCTCACGAGTCTAACCATATAAAAAACTCCCAAATTGGAGGTCAAATTCCCCCTCAAAACCCCATAGCTAGGTCTAAGAAGTCTTACCAAATTTTCATTCAAAAATCCGAAATTAAAAGGTGAATTCGCAATTAGATTAATGGGTTTTAGTCATAGAAGAGTAGAGAATCGTTACCCAGTTATTTCTCTTGAAAAACCCTTGAAATTGCTCCCAAATCCAAGCTCCAAACCTTGAGTTTTGATAAAAATGGCAAAACCACGTTTTTGAAATGATAAATACTGCCCAGTCATTTAATGCATCGCGAACGCGGAGGTTGGCTCGCGTTTGCGGAGAAGAAAGAAATGAGGATGTCAAAAATTCCCTTAGAGATCGTGATGGGTAGGATGCGAACGCGAAGGCCTGGAACTGCTACGCGAATGCGTGGCCTATAACGCAATCGCGATGAAGGAAAAATGCTGAGACCCAGAACTGGTCTACGCGAACGCGATGGCAAAATAAATGGTACTTCACAAACATGGACAACAGTATGAGAATGCGATGAAGGAACTGGCCTCCCTCCAAGATTACACTACGCGAACGCGAGAGGGAGGTTGCGATCGCGTAGAGGAAAACTATGCAACAGCTAACCCCAGTTTTCTGCATTTTTAAAAACACAAAAATGCTCCGTTGAGCATTCGAAACACACCCGAGGCCCTCAGGGCCTCAACGAAATCTACAGACATAACCCATAACATCATTCAAACTTGTACCAATCCTTAAATCACCTAAAACAACGCCGAAAACACGAATTTAAGCAAAGATTCAAGCCTAAGAACTTCAAATTCCAACCAAACACACTTACGACAAAAAACCGAACCAAACCACACCCGAATGACCTGAAATTTCGCACACACATCCCAAATGACATGACAGAGCTACAACAACTTCCAGAATTCAAATCCGACCCTCGAATCAAAAACTTACTATCGGACCGGAAACTTCAAAAATTCGAACTTCGGCATTTCAAGCCTAAATGAGCTACGAACCTCCAAAACACATTCCGAACACGCTCCCAATCTTGAAATCAACTAATAGAGCTAACGGAACCATCGGATTTCCTTTCCGAGATCGTCTTCACATTATTCTGAATACGAACCATTTTTCGACTCTTAAGCTCTCATTTAGGGTCTAAGTGTCCCAAAACACTTCGTATCCGAACACTGAACATCCTGGCAAACCAAAAAAGTAGAAATGAACTTAGGGGAAACATTTAATGGGGGAACGGTTCGTAAATTCTAAAAACGACCGGCCGGGTCGTCACACTGCCCCGGTGTGAATTGACTCGGTTTGACCCTTTTGTTGAAGGCTCTGGACATCCTGTTCTGATACAATTGACCATGGAAAATTGCGTTCATTCTCTTTCCGTCTATAAAGGCTAACTGCTCATAGCGACTTTTTACCCATTCTACATCCTCAAGTTCCACTTCCTGCATAATTCTCATGGAGGGAATCTTTACTTTGGCTGGGATGACTGCCTCAGTATCGTAAACCAGCATATAAGGAGTCACCCCGGTTGAAGTGCGGACTGTGTTACGGTATCCCAATAGAGCAAATGATAGCTTTTCGTTCCAATGTTTGTGTTTATCTATCATTTTCCTTAGTGTTTTCTTGATGTTCTTATTGGCTGCTTCTACAACTCCATTCACCTGAGGTCTGTATGCTGTAGAATTCCTGTGCTTAATTTTGAACGTCTCACACATTGCCTTCATCAGATCACTGTTGAGATTTGAACCATTATTAGTGATGATTGACTTTGGCACGCCGAATTGGCAAATGGTACGGTCGCAGATAAAGTCTGCTACAACCTTCTTGGTTACCGCCTTATATGATGCTGCTTCAACCTATTTGGTGAAATAATCAATTGCCACTAGAATAAACATGTGCCTGTTTGATGTGGCAGGCTCGATAGGTCCAATGACATCCATTCCCCAAGCAGCAAACAAACTTGGTGAGCTTGTTGCATTGAGCTCGTTAGGAGGAACCTTTATCATGTTTGCATTAATCTAGCAGCGATGGCATCTTCGAACATACTAGATGTAGTCCGTCTCTATAGTCATCCAGAAATATCCAGCCCAGAATATTTTCTTGGCTAAGACAAAACCATTCATATACGGACCGCAGGTCCCTGCATGAACTTCTTCCAACAACCTGGATGCTTCCTTTTCTTCGACACACCTTTGTAATCCCAAATCGGGAGTCCTCCTGTATTGGATTCCTCCGCTGTGAAAGAAGTGATTGGATAACCTGCACAGTGTGCGCTTTTGAGTAGTGTTTGCAATTTCTGGATACTCTCATGTTGACAGATACTTCTTAATGTCATGAAACCATGGTTTTCCATGTGCTTCTTCCTTGACATGGGCACATTAAGCGGGTTGATCTTAGATTTTTACCGAGATAGGGTCAAGGAAGTTCTTATTTGGATGTTGAATCATGGATGATAGAGTGGGCAATGCATCGGCGAACTCATTTTGAACTCTTTGGACATACCGGAATTTTATCGTTGTAAACCTCTTCCTCAACTCTTGTACGTGATGCAAGTATGGGAGTATCTTGGAATTCTTGGTTGACCACTCTTCTTGAACCTGATCTACGAGCAAGTCGGAATCCCCGGTCATTAGTAACTCCTGAACGTTCATGTCAATGGCCAGCTTGAGCCCCAAGATGTAGGCTTCGTACTCAGCCATGTTGTTGGTGCATGGGAACCTGAGTTTAGCGGACTCCGGATAATGTTGACCTGCTTCTGATACTAGAACTACACCTATGTCAACACTTTTAAAGTTTGCTGGTCCGTCGAAGAACATTCTCCAGCCATCATAGGATTCTGTAATGTCTTCTTCTATGAAAGAGACCTCCTCATCAGGAAAATACGTCTTTAAAGGCTCGTATTCTCCGCCCACGGGGTTTTCGGCAAGAAGATCTGCTAGTGCTTGTCCTTTGATAGCTTTCTAGGTTATGTAGACAATATCAAATTCATTTAGCAAGATTTTCCATTTGGCTAGCTTTCCCATGGGCATGGGCTTATGAAAAATGTACTTTAGCGGATCCATCCTTGATGTAAGATAAGTGGTATAGGCGCAGAAATAATGCCTCAACTTCTGAGCTACCCAAGTCAGAGCACAACAGGTGCGTTCTAGCAGGGAATACCGGGCCTCGTACGGTGTGAACTTCTTGCTGAGATAGTAGATGGCTTGATCCTTTCTCCCCATTTCATCATGCTGTTCTAAAACACAATCGAACGCCCCATCCAGTACTGCAAGGTAGAGCAATAAGAGTCTACCCAGTTTGGGTGGAACCAGGACTGGCAGCATTGACAAGTATTCCTTGATTCTGTCGAAGTCTTTCTAGCAGTCCTCAACCCATTTAGTAGATGCGTCCTTCTTTAGCATCTTAAAGATTAGTTCACAAATGACAGTGGACTGGGCTATTAATCGGCTGATGTAGTTGAGCCTCCCTAGGAAACTCATATCCTCTTTCTTGTTCTTTGGCGGTGGTAATTACTGAATGGCCTTAACCACTAACGGATCCAGTTCTATTCCTCGTCGACATATGATGAACCCAAGCAGCTTTTCGGCTAGAACCCCGAATGCACATTTGGCGGGATTCAGTTTCAAGCTGTACCTTCTCAGTCTGTTGAAGAACTTCCTCAGACATTTCATGTAATTAGTGGCTTTCTTGGATTTGATGATGACGTCGTCTACATACACCTTGATATTTTTGTGTATCATGTCATGGAAAATAGTAGTCATGGCTCTCATGTAGGTGGCCCCAGCATTCTTCAATCCAAATGGCATCATCTTGTAACAATACATTACCCACGTCGTAATGAAATCCATTTTCTCTGCGTCTTCTTCATCCATCCATATCTGATGATATCTGGCGAAACTATCAATGAATGACTGCATCTCATGCTTGGCAGAGTTATCGATCAGGATGTGTATTTTCAGCAATGGGAAGTCATCTTTTGGAATGGCTCGGTTGAGGTCCCGGTAGTCAACACTAACTCTGACCTTCCCGTCCTTCTTTGGCACTAGCACAATGTTGGCCAACCATGTTGGATATTCCACTGCCCTAAGGACCATGGCTTTGACTTGTTTGGTGCCTTGATCTTCAAATTCATGTTTGGCTTGAACTTTCTAAGCTTCTATTTTATCGACGGACATATTGGATCTGTTGCCAGTTTGTGAGCTACAATAGATGTACTGAGACCGGTCATATCATCATATGACCAGGCAAATATGTCCTCATATTCTTTTAAGAACTCCATGTACTCTTCCTTTTCTAACGGTGACAGGTGAACACTGATGCGCGTTTCCTTGACATTCTCTGTATCCCCCAAGTTGACAACTTCATTTTTATCTAAGTTAGACTTAGGCCTATTCTCAAAGTCCTCAACCTCTTTAATGACCTCTTCTGGTATTTCATCCTCTTCTGAGTCTATATCCGTTTGTTGCGTTATCTCGTCACATGTCACATTCGTCGGTTTATCGAGATAAGTAATAGTAATGCCCGAAACCTTTCGGGCCTTGGTGGTTATGACGAACCAGTTGTTGAGGCGCGCTCCTCGCCTTACAACATGTATGGAAGGGACTTCCTCCCCTTCCTCCTCGATAATGACATGACAGTCTATATTGTCGTCTTCTAAGAATAGATTCTTCATTGCTGCAATTGTTTCATCTTCCTCTGACCCATATATGGTGTTTGCCGGCTGGAAATTCTGCTCCAGGTGGGGTATCGAGTGTTACAGCAGATAGTAAGGGCCATGCTATGGCGGCGACCAGTTTTGGAATTCTTCCCAAGTATATCCATACCCTAACTTGAATGTGGTGCCATATTTCTTCAGTTTAATAGGCTTGGTGATTCCCTGGAGGTTCTTGCCGAGTCCTTTGCCAGATTCATACCCGCTCCAATTCAGTATTCTTTCTATCTTGTTATCCCACCACTTATCTTTGTCCACGGCGTTGACTCACTCAATTTGGTAGTAGGTTTCTCCTCCTAGTTTCCTTCGTCCTTCAATTACTGAGATGGTTTGGCGACTGTATATGGGGTTACTCCGGTCGGCATGAATAATCACCTCTTGGTGATTCCACTCGAACTTCATTGCCTGATACAGGGTTGATGCTACATCTCTAGCTGCGTGGATCCAAGGTCGTCCCAATAGTAAGTTGTATGATATTGGGATGTCTATTACTTGAAAATCGACATCGAACAAAGTTGGCCCCATTTGCAAACATAAACTGATCTCCCCAATGGTGGACCTTTGGGAACCATCAAAAGATTTGACGTTGATAGCCCCATCTTTGATTTTATGTTGACTCTTCCCTAATGTTTTGGGGGTCACCAATGGATAAATATTGAGGCTAGACCCTCCATCAATCAAAGTCCTGGTGATGAAATAGTCTTCGCATTGCATAGTGATGTGCAATGCTTTGTTGTGGCTTAAACCTTCAGGGGGCAACTCATCCTCGTGGAAAGTGATTTTATGACTCTCCAATATCTGTTCAACCATGTTCACCATCTCTCCTCCAGTTATATTGCTGGGTACGTACGCCCTGCTTTGTACCTTCATCAGGGCATTCTTATGTGTCTCGGAGCTATACAGTACAGCTAGAATGGAGATCTGCGCTGGTGTTTTGTTTAGTTGATCAATAACTGAGTATTATTTTGCCTATATCTTTCGCCAGAGATCATCGGGCCCAGTTTCAATAGGCCGTCCAGAGGCCTGCTTACTTGATTCAACTAAGTGCTCTGGAGTATAAATTTTGCCGGTCCTGGTCATACTTTATGCTGCAATTGCTTCTCCAGACCTAGTTATTCCCCTTCCTTCTCGCCTCAGCTGTGTAATCCCAAGGAATGGCCTGTGTATGGAACGGTGTTATGGCTGACATTGCTACAAGAATGGGCACCCTTGTTTTGGGTGGTAACACAACAACTTCAAATGGTACATGTGCCTTTGGAGACCCAAACACTACCTCAATTGGCTTTACGGTCTTTGCGGATGACGGTGTTCCAAGCTCGAGAGGTGTGGACATATTTACTTTAGCATCCCCCGAGGGCTGGATCTGGACTACAATTGGATTTAGTGTGACTGTTGGCTTCTTGGGCTAGTCACCTTCAGTAATTAATCCAATCGACCCTTTGGGGTCCCAATCATCTTCTACTTCGATCATATGCACACCACCATCCTTATGATCAGGCAAGGGATTATTTCGAACGTTAGGAGCAGGCTCCTTGGCCATGATGATTTTGTTGTCAATTAGAGCTTGGATATTGTCTTTCAGAGATCGGCACTCATCAATGGTTTGCCCTTTCATACCGGAATGGTACACACAACTTTTGTTTGGATTAACCCATTGGGAAGGGTTTTCTAGAGTTATGGCAGGGATTGGGGTGACGTAACCAGCCACTTTGAATCTTTTATATAGTTGATCGATTGGCTTGGCGAAGGAGGTATATTACTTGGGAAGTCTACGGTCGAAGTTGGGGCGTGGCCTGGGGAAGTTTTGGCATGAGGGAAGTGATTGGTAGTGAGCATTATAGGCTTGGTAGACGGGTGCAGGTTAGGAATATCTTGGTGAGGTAGGTTGATATGTAGGGGATGGAGATGATTTGTAAGCAAGTGATGGAATTTGGTAAGGGGGCGAGGGTGCTTGGTAATTGGGGATAGGCTGGTATGTGAGAGGGGGTACCGGGTAGGCTTGGTTTTGTACTGGGGACTTGGTTCTCTGTGCAGCCATCACGGCACTCACGTCCTTTTTCTTGGATGCACCACCAAATTGTAGGGCTTTGTTGCTAGCCTACAGTGCCTTAAAATTAGTGACCATATCGTTCTTAATGCTTTCCTCAATCCTTTCTCCTAGGTTGATGATATTGGAGAATTTTTGGCCCTCTATCAATATTAACCTCTCATAATATTGCGGATCCTGAGCTCGGACAAAAAATCAGTTCATCTGTTCTTCTTCTAAGGCGGCCAAACCTTAGCAGCCTCGGATCTCCATCGAGTAGCATACTCGCAGAACGTCTCAGTAGGTTTCTTTTTCAGATTCTGGATGTAGAAGATATCTGGCGCATTTTTTGTATTGAATCTGAACCTGTCCTTGAAATCGGACGCCATTCCTACCCAGCTTGTCCACTTATTGGGATCTTGGCTAATTTACCAAGATAGCGCATCGCCTTTCAAACTTCTCATGAAGAGTTTCATGCGAATCTTTTCATCTCTTCCTATGCCGACTAGCTTATCATAGTATGTCCTCAAATGGACTCTAGGATCCCCCGAGCCGTCAAATATTTTGAACTTGGGAGGTTTGTACCCCTCGAGAAGTTTGACATCGGGCTGAATGCAAAGAACCTCATAATTCAGCCTTCCAATGCCTTTGTTTCCTTCAACACCCTAGACTCGGCTAGTCAATTTCTTGAGCGCGGCAGCAAGGTTCTTGATGAGAAAATCTTAGTCATCAGACTCCGGTGTGTTCGTAATGGGCTGAGTATATTAGGGTAGGGTTTCTACATAGATGGGAGTGTAGTGGGGATGATCATTTGATGGTTCAGGGATGAGGAGTTGGGTGTTGTTGTGACATGTGTTGCAATTTTGATGAGTAGCGGGTTGTTTCTGCGGCTTCAGGATGTTCTGTGCGGTGTTAAGCATTGGGAAAGTTGACGTCTGGAGTAGTGAGGGAGAATGACAAGCTTGCCAAGTTCCGAACTTGGTCTAGTTCTTATTGAAATTTCGGTAACCTCTGTTCAAGCTGAGCGGCACTTTCTTTGGACACCTGAATAAGCTGAGGAACCTCTACCCTTTCAACCGAGTTCTCCTTCTTGACGTTGTTCAAATCTTCCATTTTTGTTTTGCCCTTGTTTTGATAGGACTTGGAGGAGGTGGAGGGCCCTTAGATCTTGTGGAGTAGGATAGTGATGCCAGAGTGCACGAACTAACCTTTTGGGGAGGGGAATAAAATCAAAGTAAAAACCAAAAGGTAACAAGTTAGTACGGATTCTGAGAAAAATAATGCAATATTTAAACACATAGTATATGAATATAAATGGTGTCCTAAATTGGGTGCCTCGTTGTGCCCGAGATAGGCCTAGCGACAAGTTGATTTGGAGAACTTATAATGCTAAATGCCTTATTTTATTGATAAAAATAAGACGAATCTCAAAACGACACTAAAATTGCGAAATCTAAAATGTTACTAATGAACATTGGCCTTATTACATTTTAAAGCAAAAAGAAAAGAATCATATCTATTTGGTCCCGGAAGGACCTTCCCCAGATTGAATGCTCTCGTTGATCAAATCTTCCAGATCATGTAGATTTTCCAGTAAAAATGCCTTTGCCAGGCATTCTCCTTCGCCTTCCTTAGCGTTCGGCCAATTTTTGATCCTCTGGATCAGGCTGGATTTCCAAAAGAGAAGGCAGATTCCCCAATATTTGCGGACGAGAGTCTGGTCACTGGAGTGAAGGTCTTCCCACAAGTTTAGCAACCTTGAGTGAATATTGGTTATCATGCCAAATTTGGGGACTTCGTGCCTCATTTCTGCAAAACAAAGTGTTAGACCCTTACCCAACTGGACTCGGCTATTTAAATCAATAATTAGCATAAACATCATTTAGTTCTCCAAATAAATGCACAGAATATAGTGTTGTCCGTTTGGTTTCCAAGGAAACCCAGTGGACTTTGGACAAGGCTATTTTAAAGAGTCATTATGTGGACAACATAACTAACTCGGCTAGGTTTGACAGTGATGCATGAGCAATTAAATAGAATAAGGTTTCTATGGTGTGCTAGACCAGTACCCTTGAGCGGACAACTCAAGAGGGAAAGGCACAGAACTGTCGACTGCACCGCTGATCGATTGGTTTTACCACAAATAAGCCTTTGTCAAATTTAGGGGGTAATAATATCAGAAGAACGCAACAACTCATCAAGCGTTGCTATGGTATTTGTTTGGCATGAGTGGAATATGATGTTGAAGATGCAATTATAAGAATGAAACAAATTGTCACGTATTTTCACATTCATAATGATTACAATAACTGCGTGAATATTACAACGGCATTGAATGAAAGTAATAAATGAAAGCAGTAAAGAAAAAGAAACAAAAAGCCAAGTTAGTTTCGAATAAAGACATTAAATAATGCAATAAAAGATAAAAAAGAACAATAAAGTCGCATATAACATGAAGTGCAAAAAGCCTAAAGAAATCCCCAGCAGAGTCGCCATGCTGTCAGCGCCCCCTTTTATCTCATAAAATCAGGTTTATGACATTTTTGGGAAGACAACTCTATTCCCGTCTGGGAATTTGGGTTTTTGTAATTGAAGAGTCGCCACCTAATGATTAAGTGCATTAGGACACTAAGGGTTTTGAGTTTGAAAATGAGAGTTCGGTTAAGGGCTAGAAATTATCTCGAGGGGAAGGTGTTAGGCACCCCTCAAAATCCACTAGTGTGGGTCCCGGCCATGCTATGTTGTGACTTTAATACAAATAAGTATATAAATAATTTCACACATAAGGACTACAAATAGATACGTGTCAAGCATGTTGATATCAAGATCTACAATTTGTTTGAGGCGAGAGTCTAAATGTAGAAAATTAATCAAGACATTAAATAAACAAAGAAGAAAAATTTAGAAGAAAAGGAGTAATGCAATAAAAGTAAAAAGGTGTTTTGGGTAGTCGAAAATACAGAATTTTATTGATATTAAACAAAGTTACATAAAGGAAAGAGGTCCTAGGTTTGTAAAACACATGGATCATCCACACAAAACCGGTAACCAATCGTACGCATGGTGTTATCATGTGATCATCATCTCCATGTCTACCCTCCCCACCCCGTTAAGGTATTAAGCGCGGAATGATATCGTTACCTACTGCATGCTATTACCCATCCTACATATCAATTCAGGAGGCGTTTAGGACTACTAATCCTAAAAGGAGGGAGCTTGGCTTTTTAGAGGTTTTAAAAGGATAAAATTCTAGGGCGATAACCAAAACACATAAAGCAGTTAATGGGGAAATAAGAACAATTAAAGGCTCAAGTAGGCCTTCTCACTTAAAGAAACGAATTGTTTAGCATGTCTTATACATACTGTTTAGGTCCTGGATTAACATTAGCGTAAGAAGAATAGATTTACCACATATTTCCCAGAAAGGAGTCCGAATTAGTCCTGCTTAGATGTAATTGTCGAAAATTGATAGTTGATTAATTATTTAACCATTTTTCTGTGTTACACAGGACCTATAGGCATGATATCTATTTATTTAGAGATGGGGGGGGGGAGAAACTGATTGCAAAAGGTTATTATTGGTTACAAGATCATGAGTTCTGCGAGTGTTAGATGAATTACCGCTGATTTTAGATTTAAAAGGCGAGTGGGCAATTCAGATTTAGTTGATTACTCATATAGGCATGATTTCTAGGCGTTACTGATTTTGTTATGCAGAAATCCTATAGGCAGGTCATCTATATGTGATTGATTATTTTTAGATCCTATAAGTAGATTTGCCTAATGACAGATGCACATGCAAGAATGCAGGAAGTCCTATAGGCATATTATCTATAGAGCTTCAGCATAAATTTATGACATGGTACTTATACGAAGTACATAAAATCCTATGAGACATGGTATCTCTGTGGAAATGCAGAGTTTGAAAGTAATAATCCTATGAACATGATTTCTATGTGAAATACAGAATTGAAAGAGTATACATCCTATAGACATGGTATCCATGTGGGAATGCAGAGTTTGAAAGAGTAATAATCCTATTAACATGATTTCTATGTGAAATGCAGAATTTGAAAGAGTGAATATCCTATAGACATGATTTGTACATGAAAATGCAGAATTTGAAAGTAATAACCCTATAAACATGATTTCTACTCCTTTGGCATTCATTAAATCCCAACTCTTTTCACTACACCGCATTAGTTAGTACAAAGTTTATTACAAAGCTTATTACAGACCAAATGAATCAAAGAAATAATAAAATACATCTGTGATTACATCTATATCTAATCAGCCTAATCCAGACTCAAAGTCTAATAATATGAGATAAACCAACTTCCAGGATCAAATTTTCAAAGCCTTTCTCTTATTTGGGATGTGTCAAAGTTCCAAGGAACTTCGAGAGTTCCAGGCAATGCTTACACCCTAAATATCATTATAGAACAAATTATAGTGCAGTGTTTAAGGGCCAGCCCTCAAATTTCCAAGTTCAGAGGGAAATTAAGGTTCCCAAAGCAAGGCTCATAAGAGAGGGGCAAGACGTAAAGAGTAGGAGTAAGTGTAAGTGCAATGAAAGGGAATTAGGGGGAGCCAGGGCAGGCTGGTGGTCATGACTAGCAACTGGGTTGCTAGCACACCCCTGACCAGCCTATCAGCAATAAAATTGGGAGTTAGGACCTTATTGAAGGTCAGGTTCAGCCCTGGACAGCAATTGGGATGTAGCCAGGCCATACCTTAACTCAACACACATAGGGTAATGAGGGTATGGGAGCAATTTTTTACACTATCAATAAGGAAATAAAGAAAGAACAGGCACAACACATGTATACTCTAAAATTAATTTTGCAGAGAACTGAAGGCAAGCATATATGCAAAGACCTTAAATAAACACGTTGGGAGAGATACTAAAATTAATTTTAGGGCATACCAGTTCAAAGAAGCAAGTAAGGAGAAACATTAGACTTGTGGAAGCCAAAGTGGAATAGAGAGGCATGAGTGTAGGTTTTAGAAAAGAGTTGTGATTTCTATATGCTTAAAAATTGTGTTTGTGTTAATGAAAGAGCAGGGTATTTATAATTGAATGCAAGTGTAGAAAATAAGGCAATAATCATAGTTTAGTAGTAATTATGGAGCTATGTACCAATTAAAATCAATCTGTATATGGACTTCCTTTAATTAAGGAGTTCAAATTTAAACGGCAATGGGCAGAAGTTATTTAAGGAAGGAGATCAAGTAAATATCTTGTGCAGATCAGACAAGTAAGGTAAATACATAGAAGATATTTAAGGTAAAAGTCTAGTGGTACTTGGTTTGTGAAAATAAGGAAAGTAAATCAGTAAAACAGCCAGTAAAAGAACCAAGTTGAAATCCTTGTTCGAGTCGGAAAAGAGGTAAAGGAAAGTTTTAATTTAGGGAAAAATAAGTAACAATCAAGTATGTAACATTAAAGGGATTCAGAATCAATTAACAGTTGGCCAAACCTTTGAAAGAGAAGTTCTCATAAATAAAACACATAGACATTTCAAGAAAGAAGAATGTCATGCTAATTATGGAAGACTAGCAAGAAAGTTTCAAAATCACAAACGTAGAAAAAGTTCAAATTCAATTCATAAATTCGGAGTGAGTCTGAGAGCTCAAGGTTTCAAAGTAGAACCCTTGTCTAAATATAAAACCAAACTTGCCCAAGAAACCCCCCTTTTCTAGGGTTTTTAAACTCTAATTCGATACAGAGATGAGAAGGAAAGTTATTGAAACAGACTCAGAGACCGCTTTCAGGTAGTGTAAACTTAAGGAAAATAGAAGGTTCAAGCAAATAGAACATAGAAACTGATTTGAAGTACATGGAACACGTTTCAAGAAAAGCTTGGAATTTAAACAAGTTCATGTAGTGTAAACTTAAGGAAAAAATAGATGAAACACATCTAGAAAGAAACCAAACAAAGTCTGGTAAAGGCAAACAAAGGACTAAAACTCCGTAGGAAAAACACAGTAAAGAAACACATAAGATAGGCATGTCAGAGCATGATATTGAAACCAGTAGGAAACATAACTGAGCTCAGTAGAAAAACTTCACAATACAGCAAATATAAGAACACACGTAAAAACATGCGAGTCCGAAAAGAGCAAATAAGAACATAGCAGGGATCGATTCACCCCAAGAAAAGAAGAAGAAGAGTCAGAAAATTTTTTAAGAACCTTTTCTAGAAATTGATCAAACAGACAATGGAAAAGGTTTAATCATAACAAAATCAGTTAGAACATGCGTAAAAGAATTTCGATAAACCCTAGTTTTAGAAAAGAATGACTAAAATCGAAATAGTTAGTTAAAGCAGGAGATTTTTAAAGGAAAATGCTTAATAATACTTGAATCACCTCAGATCTATAAGTATCTAAGAAGAATCGAACAGTAGCGAGCTCTGGTTTTTAAAAAACAGTAGAGATGAAGAGAATCGGTCAAAAACTCCTGGATTCAAACGAAAAAACAAGAGGAAATCCTTTCTTACAAATGAAAATGGTCGGAGACGAGACAGTAAACGAGTTTAAAATCGGAGCAGGTTGGCTTTCCTTGAGATCTTCTCAAGGACTCATTAAGTCGAAGAGCCATGGAGTATAGGAGACTAGAGGTGGTCGGAGAAGGCATGAAAACACTATAGGAAGGAGGTTCTCACCGATGATGGCGATTAGGGTTAGGGTGAATTGAGAGAGAATTTGGAGATGAGAGCGTTTGAGGGCGGCTGTCTCTGAATTATGAGAATAGGGTTAGGGGTTGGGTGAAATTAAAAAGGAAAGGGTGCGTTTTGGACCGTTGATCTTGAGACTAGGGTTAGGGGTTGGGTGAAATTAAAAAGGAAAGGTTGCATTTGGACCGTTTATCTCCTAGATGATCAACGGTCGAGATTAAAAAGGGTAGGTGGGTTCTGGGTTTGGGTTAATAAGGTGTGGGTCGGGTTTTTATTTGTAAAATTGGGCTGGGAATTTAGGTCCAATTTGGCTATAATTGAAAGCCAATTTGGCTATAATTTAAATAGCTAGTTTTTCAATATTTAATTTGTAAAAAAATAATAGGTAATTTTTGGAAAATAAATTAAGGTGCTAAAATGATTTAGAATACATAATTGGCAATTTAAAAATACAGGGTCCAATTTTATGCATATAGAACATAATTAACTATTAAAAAGGCAAATATTGTAATTATGTGCAATTTAACTTTAAAAATACTAAATGTAGTTATAAAAATATATAAAATTACCTTAGCCATATTTTGACATAAATATAGAAATCCAATAGATGAATTATCAAAATAATAATTTTGGAAATAATTATTGGAAATTTTACGGATAAAAGGGGAGAAAATAAATTAATTATAGATATTCTATTTTGAATATTTAAAATTTATTGGAAAAAATTGGGGTATCAATAACTGCCCATCTTTACCCGAGAAGGATGAAAGAGTTTTCAGGTAAAGAAATGATGGCCAATTTTGATAGAGCGAAACGGTTTGGGAAGATTTAGGCCGCAACCTGGCTTCTGAGTGGCCTACATATCCCTAGTTTTATAGGAATCAGGCCGTATGTAGTTCAGGATTCATCGGCGAAGTATACCGGTGAAGTCATCTTAAGAGCGGACGCAACATCTAGGGTCGGGGAGTGAACGATTTACGGGAATGGTGAGGTTTGTTATGGCTGGGAAAGTAGAGCAGAGTCTCTTTTGTTGGGATAGTCATTGCTAGCCGGCTTACTCGCAAATAAGCAACACAAGCATATATTGTGCGTAAATGTAAACATGATGCAAATTCCCATTGGACCATGAGAATGATGTCCTTAGACTATGATGTCCTGGGCTATGAAGCGTATAATAAGGGATTCACAGGCCATGAAATGATGTTCTCGGGCTGTGAGGATGGTGCCTCCAAACCATGACGCCTTTGAATAATGATATATAAAATATTGAAAGAGATTCTCGGGCCATGACATAGTGTTCTCGGGCTATGAAGATGGTGCCTCCGAACGATGACGCCTTTGGATGAGTTGGCGATATTTTAGCCCATGAATGATATAGTAGTATGACGCGATCAAGACATAGCTCAGTTTTGCGAATTGAAGGGCAGAGCTTAGCCCGTAATAGAAGCCAGATAAATAAAGGTTGGGATAGCGCTTAATTTTGAAGAAAATCGGAGGCCGAGCTTAACCTCAGAAGGAATAATGGTAGCCATCTGCAAATTGGATGGCAGAATGGTAGCCATATGTAAATTGGATGGCGGAATGGTAGACTTATGTAATGCAAATTCAGATGGAGGTAGAGCTTAACCTCGGAAGGTAGAATGGTAGCTTTATGCATGTTGGAATTCAGAATGGTAGCCTTATGCATATTGGAAGGCAGAATGGTAGCCTTATGCAATGCAGATGTAGATGGAGGCAGCGCTTAACCTCGGAAGGCAGAATAGTAGCCTTTTGCAATGTAGATGCAGATGGAGGTAGAGTTTAACCTTGGAAGGAAGAATGGTAGCCTTATGCAAATTGGAACGCAAAATGGTAGCCTTATGCAATGCAGATACAGATGGAGGTAGCGTTTAACCTCGGAAGGTAGAATGATAGCCTTATGCAAATTGGAAGGCATAATGGTAGCCTTATGTAATGCAGATGCTGATGGAGGCAAAGCTTAGTCTCGAAAGGCATAATGGTAGCCTTATACAAATTGGAAGGCAGAATGGTAGCCTTATGCAATACAAATGCAGATGGAGGTAGCGTTTAACCTCGGAATGCAGAATGGTAGCCTTACGCAATGTGGATGCGGATGGAGACAATGTTTAGTCTCGGAAGGCAGAATGGTAGCCTTATGGAATGCAGATGCAGATGGAGGTAACGTTTAAGCTCGGAAGGCATAATAGTAGCCTTGTGCAAGAAATAAAATAACAAATGATAGTAGAGTTTTCTGAGCTAGTAGCAGATTGCGGCGTTGTCATTACCGGGAGCATTGTGATATACAGAACATCACTGGTGCGTGCTGATAGCAACTATTGGCAAGTGCAATGGTTCTGAGAATTGTATTTTGAACAATGTTCCTCCCGTGGGCATACAGTATGTTTAGTGATTTTGCAATCCTAGTGCCTGCATCCAAAGAAGAATTATGTGTTTTGTAAGGGGAGGTTAGTTTGTATCCCCGTTGGCTTTTCTTGACTCGTTCGGCTTTGGATATGGTGATACTGTCTGTATCATTGGGGTAGCATTGCTGAAAAAAGCAATTTCAATAATAAACATACATGATTTTGTAATACTATGACATATATGTATAGTTAGAAATAACTTTTAGATGAACCGACGACTGTGGCGTATTGCAACCTCCCCTGCTATGGAATTTTGAGGGTCCTCCTCAAATTCTACACCAGTTTGATAGGTTGACATTTCTGATCGTTGCTCATGCGGCAATCTGCTAAAATTACCTTGGATTTTTTAGTGTCCTCCTCAAAATTCTTCCCCAGTTTCCAAATGCGGGGCGAAATGAAATTTTATTGAATTATGACCGAACCCATAGGGCCACCTACGTATCCCCACTTAAATAGGAATAAGGTCAGGTGTAGTTCAATTACATTATATAAGGAAAGCATAAAGTTTACACATAGTAACACTGAATTGATCGGCTTTGGCCAGACTTCCCCGTCCATTTCTGCAAATATGAGGGCTCATCCTGTCAAAACCCAGTGAACCATGTATGGACCCTACCAGTTGGGAGAGAACTTCCCTTTGGCTTCATATTGATGCGGAAAATTTTCTTCAATACCAGCTGCCCAGTGTGAACTGTTTTGGCTTGACTCTTTTGTTGAAGGCGTTGGACATGCTGTTCTGATAGAGTTGACAATTGTAGACTGTGTTCATTCTCTTTTCATCTATAAGGGATAGTTGCTCATAATGACTTTTTACCCACTATGCATCGTCGAGCTCGGCTTCCTGTATGATCCTTAGGGAAGGAATTTCTACATCAGCGAGAAAGACGACTTGTGTACCGTAAACCAACATCTAGGAGGTTGCTCTGATTGATGTGCGGACTATGGTGCGATACCCCAATAGATCAAATGATAACTTCTCGCGCCACTTTTTATGATTCTTTATCATTTTCCTCAATATCTTCTTGATATTCTTGTTGGCGGCTTGTACAGCTCCATTATCTGAGGTCTGTAGGCTGTGGAATTCTTATGTTTGATCTTGAAGGATTAGCACATAACTTTCATCAAGTCATTGTTGAGGTTGAAGCCATTATCAGTAATGACTGACTCTGGAATTCCGAATCGACAAACAATGCGGTTGTGGACAAAGTCCGCCACAACTTTCTTAGTCACTGCTTTGTGAGACGCTGCTTCGACCCATTTGGTGAAATAGTTGTTGGCTACTAGGATAAACATGTGTCCGTTGGATGCAGCAAGCTCGATTGGCCCAATAACTTCCATTCCCCAGGTGGCGAATGGCCACAGTGAGCTTGTTGTGTTAAGATCGCTTGGAGGTACCTTTATCATGTCTGCATGTATCTGACAGTGGTGGCATTTCCGGACATACTTGATGCAGTATGTTTCCATAGTAATCCAAAAGTAACCAGCCCATAGTATCTTCTTTTCTAAGACAAAACCATTCATATGTATAAATTTCCTCTAGTAGACTGGATGCTTCCTTTGCGTCGACACATCTTAATAATCCTAAATCGCGAGTCCTCCTATACAGGAGTCCTCCACTGTGAAATAAGTTTTTTGACTATCTACGAAGTGTTCATTTCTGAGTAGAATTCGCAAGCTTTGGGTACACTCCTTTTGCCAAATATTCCCTGATACCATGAAACTAAGGCTTTCCATTTGCTTCCTCTTCAACATGGGCACAGTAAGTTAGCTTATCATGGATTTTCACCGGAATGGGATCAATGAAATTCTTGTTAGGATGTTGTATCATAGATGAGAGGGTAGCCAATGCATCGGTGAACTCATTCTTGATTCTGGGAATATGCTGGAATTCCGTCTTCGTGAACCTCTTTCTCAATTCCTGTATGTGATGCAGATACGAGAGTATCTTGGAGTTCTTAGTTGCCCATTCTTCTCGTACCTAATGTATAAGTAAATTTGAATCTCCAATCACTACTATGTCTTGAACGTTCATGTCAATGGCCATTTTGAGTCCTAAGATGCAGGCTTCATACTCGGCCAAATTATTAGTGTAGGGGAACCTAAGTTTGGCAGACACTGGATAATACTGACCGATTTCTGATATTAGGTTGCTCCTATGACAACTCCTTTGAAGTTTGCAGCTCCATCAAAGAACATTCTCCAACCGTCATAGGATTCCGCAATGTCTTGTCCTATGAATGATACCTCTTCATCAGGAAAATACATTTTTAGGAGTTTGTATCCCCCATCAATGGGGTTTTCATCAAGGTGGTCTGCCAGTGCCTGTCCCTTGACCACTTTCTAATTTACGTAAATAATGTTGAACTCACTCAACAGGATTTGCCACTTGGCTAGCTTGCTAGTGGGCATGGGTTTTTGAAAGATGTACTTCAAGGGATCCACTCTTGATATGAGATATGCAGTATAGGAACAGAACTAATGTCTCAGCTTCTGATCTACACAAATCAAAGCACAACAGGTGCGTTCCAATAGGGAGTACCGGGCCTCGTACAGGGTGAAATTCTTACAGATATAATAGATGGCTTGGTCCATCCTCCCCGTTTCATCATACTGCCCCAGAACATAACCGAAAGCTCCATATAACACAACAAGGTAAAGAAATAAGGGTCTACCTGTCTCGGGGGGAGGGGGGAGGGGGGAGGGACTAAGACTGGTGGTGTTGACAAGTAATTCTTGATTTTGTCGAAGGCCTTTTGGCAGTCATCGGTCCATTTGGTGGAGGCGTCCTATTTTAACATCTTAAAGATTGGCTCACAAATAACTGTAGAATGTGCTATGAATCAGCTGATGTAGTTAAGCCTTCCCAAGAAAATCATCATATTCTTCTTGTTCTTCGGCGGTGGTAGTTCCTGAATGTCTTTGAATTTCTATGGATCCAGTTCTATTCCTCGGCGACTCAAAATAAACCTAAGCAACTTCCCAGCAGGAACCCCAAATGCACACTTTGCTGGGTTTAGTTTCAGTTTGTATCTCCGCAGTCTATTGAAGAACTTCCTCTGACCTTCTATGTGGTCAATGGCCTTCTTGGATTTGATAATTACATCTTCCACATATACCTCTATCTCCTTGGGTATTATATCATGAAAGATGGTAGTCATGGCCCTCATGTAGGTGGCCCGTGCATTCTCCAGGCCGAATGGCATCTTATTGTAACAGTACACTCCCCACTGTGTAATGAAAGTCATTTTTTCAGCATCTTTTTCATCCATCTAGATCTGGTGATAACCAGCAAGCAATCTACGAATGATTGTAGCTCACGCTTGGCGCAATTGTCAATCAGGAAGTGTATATTTGGTAAATGGAAGTCATCTTTCGGACTGGCTCGATTGAGTCCTCGATAGTCGCCGCAAACTCTGACCTTCACATCCTTCTTTGGCACTGGCACAATATTGGCTAACCATGTCAGGTATTCTAATACCCTGAGTACCTTAGCATTAATCTTCTTGGTGACTACTTTCTTGATTTTCAAACTCATATAAGGCTTTAACATTCTCAGCTTTTGCTTTATCGGTGGACACATTAGATCGTTGGCAATTTGTGAGCCGCAATAGACATACTCAGACTAGTCATGTCATCATAAGACAAAGCGAATATGTCCTCATACTCCTTTAGAAATTTTGTGTATTCTTTCTTCTCCGATGGCGATAGGTGAATGTTGATTCGTGATTCCTTGACGTTTTTTGTATCTCCCAGGTTGACAATTTTGGTCTCGTCTAGGTCTCAACTTCCTTGATAATCTCATAAGGTATGTTATCTTTCTCAAAATCCATGTCCGTATGTTGCATTGTCTCATTGCATGTCACAGTTGTTGGTTCATCAAGACAAGTAATAGTAAGGCTTTAGGGAGGGGAATAATAAAACAAAAGGTAATCAAGTCAGTGAGAATTATAAAAAGTATTGAAATATTTAAATATATAGTGCGGGAATGTAAAGCGTGTCCTAATTTGGGAACCTCTTTGTGCCCGAGGTAGGCCTAGCGACAAATAAACTTGGAGAACTTTTAATGCTAAATGCCTCATTTTATTGATAAAAATAGGCAAATCCCAAAATGACACTAAATAAGAAAGAACTAAAAGTCACTA
Organism: Nicotiana glauca; assembly: GCA_026770625.1. Taxonomy (NCBI): domain Eukaryota; kingdom Viridiplantae; phylum Streptophyta; class Magnoliopsida; order Solanales; family Solanaceae; genus Nicotiana; species Nicotiana glauca. The sequence goes on along the minus strand of MU669897.1, from coordinate 355,346 downwards.
ATTGTTGTTGGCCTTATTACATTCATAAAGCGAAAAAGTAAATTCCTATCTATTTGGTCCCAGAACGACCTTCCCTGGATTCGACATTCTTGGCCCTGTCAAATAGCTTCCCTAATTCATGAAGTCCCAGCAACAGGTATGCTCTGTCTAGATGTCCACCATCGGTCCCCTCAACCTTTTGACAGTCTTCGACCATTTTGAGAAATTTTCCCTCTAGTTCTACTATGCCTCGCTCCAAGTATCCTAGCCTTTTGTTGGAATTGATAGCCATGTCTTTCCATTCCTTGATCACCTTCTAGTTGGACTCTTGTATCTCGCACTGCTTGCTCTCGCATTCATGGATCCTTTTGCGCAGCTGGTTGTACTTGACTTGCACCTCGACCTTTTCATCTATAATTTTATGACCTCGAACAAACCCTGGCTAGCCCAAACCATCCCAATTATCTTCCAACCAACTCAAATAGAAAGGGGTACAACCGGCATGATATCTGTCTAGCTCAATGATGTCTTTCCCCATTACGATCTTGTCATGCCTCATGTGTTGGGTTTAGCACTTGTGGGGCCTGTCATCATTTTGGAAGTCAGCTCGAAGATGGCTCATCTTGTCAACCCTGGTTATGACTTACTTCCTACCTTCTTGCCTCATAACTCGAAGATGGACGTAAGGGTATGTTCCTCTGGATCGGGCGATGAACTCCTCTGTCGGAAACCACTCGAACATCCATTGAACATGTTCTTCAATCGGATTATCAAAGAGCTCAACCCATCATTTGGCATTCTCAGGCTGAGCAAACATGTCAGGGATGTAATTCATTCTCTTTGGATGGTGGAAAGCAATGTGATCATCCCAGGCCCTTCGCTGAATTTCTTGTCGGTATTCGCCCATTTGGAGATGTTCCATAAGCCAAAGCTGTAAGTAATAGATTGCAGCCTTCGAAGTGTCTAGCTCCTTATTGACATTTCTTTAAGGCTCGGTATATGTCTGCAATTATTTAGGGTACAATGTTGAATGTCTGCCCACCAATCCCCTCCATTAGGGTCTTGGTTACTATAACCGGCCTAGTATGGATTCTCCCTTTCTTCATTGGAAACACGATCAGACTCAAGAAGCAAAACATGAAGATGAATACCCTACGATGGATATGTCCCAAGGACTTTATGGAAAACTTGCGATGGTAGGTACGGTATGGGATTTGCATTTTTGAAGAGTCGCCACCTAACAATTTAAGGTACGATAGGGCAGCTATAGGTTTCATTTATAACTACTTTTGGTAACCATAGACAGGGTAAGGGCTTGAAATTATCCTAAGGGAAAGTGTTAGGCACCCCTTGGATCCAGTAGTGTGGTTCGCGGCCAAACAGTTTTTGTGAATTTGTACAATTAGCAAATAAACAAGTATATCTCAAATAGTAGGGGATTTGAGTTTAAGTACAAAAGTGTTTGGAAAAAAATTAGTCAAAAGCGATATTTTGAAAAGAATTACAACCTAAGCATATTCGTGAATGTAAAGAGGGGTGTCCTAGGTTTATTTAAAATATGGATCACATCAATGCAATACCCGATATGACACTCCTCAAAGAGGGGCTACACGTGGTATTAATGCACCAGTCATCATATCCATATCTACCCTCCCCCCGTGACGGTAATTAAAGCAAAGGTTGGTCTCGACCCCTATCACATGCTGTTACCCGTCCATTCCTATCAGTCCCGGAGGAATTTAGGACTCTCATCCAATAAGAAAGGGGGTTCTAGGAAGACCTTTCAAGTTTCAAGGTAAAATACTAAGCGACATATAATAAACAAGTAGGACTTCAATTTAGGGGAGCATGAAGGACAAAGGAAAGGCTAAATAATACCTCCACACACAGTACACATAAAAAACATGACTCATACACAATTAAGGTATAAATTTAGATCCTAGGCATGGTATCTAAGTGATAACAGCCGAATCAAATTTATTACATGACTCAGAAAAGAAGTCCGAAACAGGCTTGCCTAGTGATTTTAACACGTTGGCAGTTAAACACTAATCACAAAGACGGTTCTGGTTTTTTTAAAGCTGATTGCCTAAGGCTTACCTAGGCGTAAAATAATATGCAGCAGTTACCAAAATTATTAAAAACAGATTGGCAGTAATTTTACCTAAAGCATGATGTTCTAAACGTTGAAAAGACATGCAGGGACTGTGACAAATTTCACATAAAATAGGATAGTCAAACATGAGACTGTTTTATATCCTTTTCAAGCTTTCATAGTTTAACTAGGTGTAACTGAGCAAGTGTAAACGAGATCCTAAAACAGGGTATGTGAAATGCACATATGAAGATGCAGAATGATTTCAGGTTCCTAAAGCATGATTTCTAAATGCCCAAAAGTTACAGCATGATTTCAACACGTGCAGGAGCAACAATTTTATGTTGATGCTGTTATTTAGCCTAAAGCACGGTTACTAAGTGGTGAAGTGATGCCAAATGAGATGCTAAAATAGTAAACCTAAGAACGTGGTATCAAATGCATAACATGCTTTAAATGGGTTGATCTTACACATAGATTCTAATGCACACATAGGGAATGTAAACCTAAGATATGGTTTCTACCCATTGGTGTTGATAGCATGTATAACTACCCTCTATTTTTCATTGGCCAACCCTAATACTTTTTTACAATAGTTTATTACAGACCAACACTGAAATAAATTACGTAACTAGAAAAGAGAAATAAAAGTTACACTATAGAGAGTTTGAAAACAGGCCCAGGTTTTCAGCACTCAATTAGGACTTCCGCCCTGAGTTATGTAATAAATCACCTTAAATGCCAAGATTATTCCATAGCCTTTCCCATATCTGGATGTGTCAAAGTTCCCTAAGGATCTCGGGATCCTGGGCAGTGCTCACACCCAGATTTCATAGCCAATACAGAGTGAGTGCAGTGTGGAAAGGGCAGCTTTTGTGTGTCGAAGTTCAGAGGGAGCTCAGGCGTCCCAAGGCAAGGCTCACACAAATGGGGCTAAACTTAGTGGTCTAAGAGTAAGGTGAGAGTGATTGACATAATGATGAAAGACTTAGTAAAGCAATTTAGAAATGAAAAGGTTCAGGAATAGTTTTTAAAGATACCCGGAGTAATCAGTTTTAAAATCATTCTTTGAGAAAAGCATACTCAGCAAATAACTCAATTAACCATAGAATACCAAGATTTACTTGACAAGTAGACTTATAAACAAGGGTGAAGGTATTGGGAACAGATAGGCTTGAAACCACATAAATAGGAAACATTTGACACAACAAATATACAGAACAACTATGAATCTATTGAACATATAACTCATGGTAACATACATTTAAAACATAGCGAAATGTGCATCAGAATCATGTTGAAGACAAGAGTTTTGTTGAACAAAATTTGACATACTATTAGGGCCAATAGAATGCGCTAGAAGACTAAGTAACTACATGTTTATACCAGTTAAGGGAGCGGTAAGGGAACTAAGTGAACATGCTGGACAAGTGTCAAAGAACTAAGTAAAGTCTGATATTATTATTACACATAAAGCAAGAATTTAGACATGCTTAATAACATCAAATATAAAAACAAATTGAATAAGTAGTACCGTAACAAGCATGGATGTATAGGCATGGAACACATAAGGTTGAGTTTAAAATTTAAACTAGAGACATACCTATTCAAGAAGTGAAGTGTAGAAAATAAAGCAAGTAGAGTTCCACAGTCTAGCCTTGGCTTTCAGCCGGCTAGACAAGCCGTTAGCCCAAGTGGCAGAAAAGAAGAGAGAGTATGAGTGTGTGTATGTGTGTGTATTCTGAACTATGTTCATGTGTTAAGACTGTAGAAGAGAGAAATTTATATTGTAGTTTGAAACTGGTTAAAATAAGGCAAGAATCAATTCTTTAGTAATTATAAAACTATGTATAAAAAGTTGGTTTAGATCTCCCTTTAATTAAGGGATTCAATGTAAACAATAAAGAGCAGGTGGAAAGTAAGGAAAGAAATCATACACGGCTGGAGTGTAACAAATAAGGAAAGACTTCAAAATAGTACCAGTATAGAGCAGGATATTAAGGCTAGGTTCAGAAAGATTTTTAAACTCGGGAAATAATCAGTAAGAATTAAGTAGCACTGCAGACATGGCAAGCGAAAGTTAATTAAGTCAAGCAACTCAGGAATCGAGATTCAGTAGCAGAAAGTAGTCGATTAGGACCAAATTCATAAAGTCTTGATTAAGGACACAACTCAGTAGAAATAAGTATCATAGCAAATATGGTAAGGAAATCAAATCAGTTTAACAGATGGGGCAAAGCTTTTAGGGTTTTGGAAGAAAATTTTCAATCACATCAATTAAGGAAACCAGAATCGATCAAAAGGGATTCATGGATCTGCACTTTCAACATATAAATAGAGGAGGTCCATAAACGTAGCAAGAAAACATATTGGAAGCATAGTCACAGAAAGAAGCAAGAGATGAACAAACAAAGTGAGCATAGTCACGCAGAAGCAGCATATAGAGGCTAGGGATTCAGGAAAATATATTCGAAGCAGGCTAATCACAGGACTCAAGTAAGCAGCCTAACACACAGACACGAAGTAAAGAAAACATGCTAACCCTCATAGAAGCAAAGTAAGGAAAATCATTCTAACATTCATAGAAACAAAATAAGAAAATCTTTTTTAAAAAATAGGGCTTTTAACAGAGTCAAGATAAAAGTAGTAAGAGCATAAAATCGGTCAAAACAAACAAGGGAAAAGGTTTAATCATTACGAAATCAGTTATAACATGTGTAAAAAAACTCCGAGAAACCCTAGTTTTAGAAAAGAATGACTAAAATCGAAATTGTTAGTTAAAGTAGGAGATTTTTAAAGGAAAACGCTTACTAATACTCGAATCACCTCAGATCTATAAAGATCTGAGAAGAATCGAACAGTAGCGAACTAGGATTTTTATACATGAAGAGAATCGGTTAAAAACTCATGGATCAAACGAAAAAACAAGGGGAAATCCTTTCTTACAAATGAAAATGGTCGGAGACAGGCCAGTAAATGTGTTTCGAACCGGAGCAGGTTGGCTTTCCTTGAGATCTTCTCAAGGACTCATGAAGTCGAAGAGCCGTGGAGTATAGGAGACCAGAGGTGGTCGGAGAAGGCACAAAAACACCATAGGAAAGAAGTTCTCGTTGGTGATGGAGATTAGCGTTAGGGTGAGTTGAGAGAGAATTTGGAGATGAGAGAGTTTGAGGGCGGCTACCTCTGAATTATGAGACTAGAGTTGGGAGTTGGGTGAAATTAAAAAGGAAAGGGTGCGTTTCGACCGTTGATCTAGGAGATCAACGGTCGAGATTAAAAAGGGCAGGTGGATTCCGGGTTTGGTTATGGGTTAATAGGGTGTGGGTCGTATTTTTAATTGTAAAATTGGGCTGGGAATTGGGGTCCAATTTGGCTATAATTTAAATAGCCAGTTTTTCCCTATTTAATTTATAAAAAAATAATAGGTAATTTTTGGAAAATAAATCAAGATGCTAAAATGATTTAGAATACATAATTAATAATTTAAAAATACAGGGTCCAATTTTATGCATATAGAACATAATTAAATCTTCAAAGCGCTAATATTGCAATTATGTGCAATTTAGCTTTAAAAATACTAAATATAACTATAAAAATATATAAAAATTACCATAGACATAGCATAAATATAGAAATCTAATAGATGAATTATCAAAATAATAATTTTGGAAATAATTATTGGGGATTTTATGGATAAAAAGGTAGAAATAAATCGATTTAAAACCTTAAAATTATGGAAAAATAATAAAAACCATAGAAATGCTTATATATATATATATATATATATATATATATATATATATATATATATATTCTATTTTGAAGGTATTTTTCATATTAAAATTTATAGGAAAAAATTGGATATCAACAATCATAATAGATTTGGAAGAACAATTCCCACCTTGAAGTTTTAAATTTGAAAGGTTTGACCAAGTTTTGACTTTTTAGTTTTCGATCTCGGGTTTGGATTTTTATGATTTGGTTAGCTTCGTTGGGTGATTTTGGACTTAGGTTCACGTCCGGAATGGAATTTGGAGGTCCGTGGTGAAAAATAGGTTGTAAAGGAATTCCAGAAATTGGAGTAGGTTCGTTGTGTCATTTGGGACGTGTGTGCAAAATTTGAGGTTATTCGGAGTTGATTTTATTAGTTTCGACGTCGTTTGTGGAATTGAAATGTTTATAAGCTCTTAGGTTTGAATCCGAGATTAATTTTGTGTTTTGGCATTTTTTTTGAGTGATTTGAATGCTTGAATAAGTTTGAATAATGTTATGGGATATGTTGGCATGTTTGGTCGTGGTCTAGAGGGGCTCGGGAGCGCTTCAGATCGATTCTGGGCTATTTTTCCTTCATGTTTCACTACTGTATTCTGATGGTATCTGGTGTGTCAGTTCTTCATCGCGTTTGCGAGGCAAGTGTCACGGACGCGTAGTGTATTCTTATGGCAGCAACAAAATGTTCTTCCTGATGGCGAAGTGTGTCCCGCGTTCGTGTAGTGTTGGGGGAGGACTTCTTCGCATTTGCGTATGGGATATCGCGTTCGCGTAGAGTCGAGCTAGGAGATGCGCTGGAGCACATTTCTTTACCGCGTACGCGAGGCTTGGCCCGCGTTCGCCTAGTTTTGCATCTAGTGTGTACCGAATTCGCGAGGCTGATGCTGCGAACACGTAGAGGATTTTTGACTGCTGGTGGTTTTGTTCATTTTGAACGCGATGGTTACCCCGCGTTTGCGAAAAAGGATGTTTGGGAAGAATGTATAAAACCTATCATCGCGATTTTTAGCCTATTTCTCAGCATTTTTGAACGGTTTTGAAGATTTTTGAGAGGATTTGAAGAGGGATTCAAGGGATAACACTTAGAGGTAAAGTTTTTGAACTCAATACTCGAATCTTTGGTGATTTTTATCTAATTAAACATGAAATGAGTTGGATTTAAAGCCAAAAAATGGAAAATTAGGGCTTGAAATTGGAGAGTATAAATTGGGAATATGAGGGGCTATTTGAGGTCCGATTAGGATGTGCTTGGTATCTATGGACTTGTGGGAGGATGAGGGTTCTATTGATATGATTTTTATCGAATTCCGAGATGTGGGCGCGGGGGTCGGGTTTGACCAATTTCATGGTTTTTGATGTAAATTGATTATTTCCGCATGGGCTTCGTTCTCTTAGTGTATATTCATGTTATGATTCTGATTTTTGATAGATTCCAGTCGAGTTGAGGATGAGTTGTGAGGCAAAGGCATCGCGGGGTAGGTGTTTCGTCTGCTTTAAGATAAGTAATGATTGTAAATTTTGTCCTAAGGGTATGAAACCCCATATTTCACATCATTGTGATATTTTGAGGTGACATGCATGCTAGATGACAAGCATGGGGTCCTGCACCACTGAGAATTGTAGCTTGGTCCGTCCCGTACGATTATTAAGTCGCGTATTTGATTGAAAGCTATCTGATACTATTGTGTTTTGGAAAGTATTTTTATGTTTTGAGCTGAATGTCATAATTGGGCCTCGTGACAACTTTTTGGATCCCTAGGGAGCTTTTTCTACTACTATTCTTCACTGTTTTCACTTAATATTTGTACTCATTCATGGTGTATTTTTACGAATTTCATAACTCAGCCTATTTACTCAGTTTGATACTACAAATGATATTTTGGGCTGAATGCCCTATTTTACTAACAGCCCGAGTGGATTGTGAGGTTGATGGTAGAGATAGGCCGAGGGCTTGACCGTGAGGTTGATGACTGAGAGGGGCCTAGGGCCTGATTGTGAGGTTAGTGATTGAGAGAGGCCAAGGGCCTGGTTGTGAGGATTATATATATATAGATCGGTCTGCACGCCATATTTATTTATATATATATATATATATATATATATATATATATATATATATATATATGTATGTATTATTTTGATAGATAATGTATTTTTTATGTTACACTCTGTATTTTTGTATGTGAAAGTATTCGTAAGTCAATTGATGTATGCTCAAAAAGGAGATCATCTTTGAAAGTACATAAAGTAAGTTAATCATAATACCTTAGAGGTTACATATCTTTGAGATCATGAATAACAAGTGACAAGAGGGTTGGAAAGCTTAGAAGCTAAAGAAAAATAAGTTTCGTCGAACGTCTATAAGTTTGGAATGTTATAACATGTACTTTAGGGCGAGACTAGGGTGTTTAACATTACAAGAAGTTTATGTTATGTATTATTTTAGTTTTATCATATTCGCGTGTTACGTTTTGAAGTCAAGCGAATTAGAAACAAAAGTTGGCAAAGGTCATCACAAGTTACATTCATAAATGTGCTAAAAATTAGGTCGAATGTAGAGGAGCTTTTCTCCCGATATACTTGGAATAAGGGGAATATCTGCATATCAATTTGAATATCTACGAGTCTAGTTTCTAATGTATTAGGCTATTTGTCGATAAAACATCAGAATACAGAGATATTTAAAGTTTTGTCAGACTGCGCAGACTGCATAGATGACAAGTAGGTGTGTCACTGAGGATTTTGGAATTTAGTTTCCATGTCTCTTAACCGTTTATTCATACTACTTCCGGATATATACCAAATTGAAGGTCTTGGAATTTAGTTTCCATGTCTCTTAACCGTTTATTCATACAACTTTCGGATAAAAAAAGCTATAAGCGTCGGTATCGACGCCCCCTTTTCCTTCCGAAATCGGGTTTGCGACATTTAGGAAAGACAACTCTATTCCCGTTTGGGAATTGGGTTTTTTTTTGAGTTGGAGAGTCGCCACCTAATGATTATAGTGCATTAGGACACTTTTTAGAAGGATTAAAAATGAAAACCAGAGTTTGGGTAAGGGCTCAAAATTATCTCGAGAGGAAGGTATTAGGCATCCCTCACGATCCACTAGTGTGGTTCCCGGCCATGCTATAATTGTGACTTTAAATGCTAAACATGAATAAACAAGCAAGTATTCAAACAAGAAGCATAAAAGGGGTTAAAAGAAGTGCCAAAATTTAGAAAGGAAACAGTTTTGTGATTGAAGAGATACGCAAGTAAAAGGAAGGTGTTAAACAATTGGTGCAAGCAACTTCAAAGACGTATAAGAAATAGAAGTTGAAATAGCCTTTTTAAATCTGAAGATTATTAAACTAATAAAGAGGGACGGGTTCCTAAGTTTATACATTACATGGATCATTCGCACAACATCGGTACCTAATTGTATGCATAGTTTTATCGTGTAATCATCATCTCCATGTCTACCCTTCCCACCCCGTTAAGGTAATAAAGCGCGGAATGGTTTCGCTTACTTATTGCATGCTACTAACCATCCCCATCATGTTAGTCCCAGAGGCAAATGGACTACTAATCCTAAAGGGAAGGGGGCTTAGGGCCTTTAGAGGTTTTAAAGGATAAAAATGCTAAGGCGTCAAACAAAACAAATAGTTGCAGACAGAAATAGGATATAAACAGGCAAGCAAGGCTCAAATATGCCTCCATAAATCATCAAAAACACAGAGTTTAGCATGTCTTTCACTTACTGATTTTGGTCTTATTTAAATAAAGCAACGAGAGGACTGGTTCAACGCATATTTTTAGGCGAAAAGTCTTCATTAGGCATACTCGAATACAGTTGTTTGAAAACTGATCTGATTGACTTAAGTGTTAATTAGAACTAGGTGTGACATATACTGATTTTAGAAACAGATGCACAAACTAACAGAGATTACTGATTTTAGCAGGGCAATACAAGTTTAACAGCTAGTATTATCTCTCTTTAGATTTGAAACTTCATATAGGCATGCTTTCCATATGAATAATGATTTGGACACCCTTTAGACATTAACTACATCCTTGGAGCATGGCTTCTACATGCAGTTTTTATTATTATTTATCTACAAATAGTTTGCCAAATGTCGTTTGTAGAGTGCAGCCGTCTGGTAGACCATGTTTTATATGAAATTGCGGAACATTTAGGAACTAACCTATATGCAGGACATCTATGTGTGTTTGCAGGAATTAAAGATTAAGCCTATGAGCATGATTTCTAGACGTGAGTTTTGCAGAAATTAAAGTTTAAAAATCTATAGGCATGATTTCTAAGCAGATATGCATAAATGAAAGTTGAAAACCTATAGGCATAATTTCTAGGCGGATATGCATAAATGAAAGTTGAAAACCTATAGGCATGATTTCTAGGTGCGTTTGCAGAAATAAAAGAAAATTTAAGCCTATAGGCAGGATCTCTTCCCTTGGTGCAGTAAGTAAATCCCATCCCCCCTTTTTTACTAAGTTCCCCGGAGTTTATACAAATTATTACAGCCCAAAAGAAATAAACTGGAATTAAAAATACATCAGAAAACCTCAGCTACACCCGAGCAGCCTAATTCAACCTTAATGCCTAATAATATGAGATTGAGCCACTTCTGAGATCCAAATTTCCAAGCCTTCTCTCATCTAGGGTGTTTCAAAGATCCAAGGGATTTCAGGAATCCCAGGCAGTGCATACACTCAAGATATTCATAGAAGTTGAGTTGTGCATGGTGGAAGAGTCAGCCCTTATGTGTCCAAGTTCAGAGGGAGCTCCAGGGTCCCAAGGCAAGACTCACATAAGAGGGGCCGAACTTAAATTCTAAGAGTTGAGTGTAAGTGCAATAGAAAATGGTAGGGGGACTACCCAGGCCGGTTGGTGGTCATGCCCAGCCACAATATAGACTGGAACACCCCTGACCAAACCTATCATCAAGCTTTTAAGGAGTAAAGACCTACTGGAGGTGAAGCCATGGCCTAAAAAATAATCAGAAGTGCTGGCAGGCCAAGGCTGTTACTCAACATACACACAATGAGGGAATGGGGATGGGAAATTGACAAGCTTAGGACCCCAAAAGGTCCGGTTCATAGCCATGGACAATGATTTCAGGCATTACCATGTTTCTGAACCATAACTTAAAGCATACAAAGGGGATATGAGGGTTTGGGACTCATAAAGTATCAAATACATGACAAACAACTGACATGATGCACCTGCAAATTAAACATTGAATTACAAGGAAAGGGAAACATGTTACATCATGCTAGAAACAAATATTAACCAATGAAGACATGAACAGAAGTAGGCAGTAATGAAGCACATTGTTGTTGGGACATGTAAATTAACTGGGACATACCAGTAGAGAAGCAAAAATTGCAGAAGAAAGTAGAGTAAACAAAGTCCACAGCAGCGCAAGTAGCAGAAAGAGGGAGAGAGTTTTAAGTGAGAATGATTCTTTGAACTCAGATTGCTTTCTCTGTTCCTCTCAAAGAAAAGGGAGGAGAGTATTTATAGCTTTGAAAAAGTGTAGAGAATTAAGGTAACAAGTAAAAATCTATCACAAATATGGAATGGTCACAAATCAGAATCAAATTTGTATAAGACTCCCCTTTAATTAGAGGATTCTAATTCTAACGGATACTAACATGATTTAAATAAGGAAAGGGAGAATAGGCCTTGTAAATAGAATGGTTGTTGCCATAAAAGAAGCAGTAAGGTAATACAATAGGCAATTAAGTCTAAGTACAGGGTTTGAAATTATTTTTTTGGAAAGATTTAGGGAGGCCAATCAAAGGAAAAGAATCAATTACCCCTTAACGTGCGAGTCAAATCATAATTTCATAAAGGAAAAGTTTTTTTGAAAATTAATCACAAGTTTTGAGAATCGATCACAAAAGGAACTCAGTATATATATAGGCGAATGCACAAGTAATAGACACGTGAAGCCAAGTTATGGCAAAATAACAACATACAGTAGTAACTAAAGGGAAGACATTCGAAGTATGATAGTCAAGTTTCAGTGTTTAACAATAGAGAAGAAGATCAGAAACATGCAAAGAGTTGAGTGAAAACCATACGAGTTGCACAAACAATTTCAAAGAAATCGAATAGTCCCCAAAGAAACTAGGATTTTTTTGAAAATCAATCGAGTTTAGAGGAGATAAGCAAATAAACAAATAAACAGATTCAGAATCTCGGATAAGCCCCAAAAAAATAGGGTTTTCACTATGCTAAGAAGAACGTAAATAAACTCAAACAAAATCCCACGATTAGGGTTTTCCACATGCTAACTCAGATAAAAAATAAGGTACATCAAACGGCCATTAACAAACAGACTAAGGAACTCAAACAAAATCCCGAAGAAAATTAGGGTTTTCAACATTCTTACTCAGATAGAAGATAACACAAACAAAAATACAGTAAAACATGTCAAGAATCATAGAAGAGATTCAAATAACTTAACATGAAACCCTAGTTGAAAAATAAAGAGTTTCTCAAAGAAAAAATTAAAGAAACTTCTAGAAAAATGCATAGAAGGTTCGCACACACATAGATCCGGAGCAAATGTAAAAATAAATCGATGGAACCTCATAGATTAGGGTTTCGATGAGAAACCCAGGTGATGAGAAGGGCTTTGGAAACCATCGATCTGAGCAGGAAAGTAGAAGATCGAACTCAAATAGCCATGATTGGCCGGATGATGGTTTAAGACGACCGAAGAACATTCATCGAACAAAGTCTTGGTCGGAACCCCTCAAGATCTGGCAATAGGACCTTTAGAAACTAGTACGCAAAAGCCATGACATGCTAGTATAGGCCTCTGATGAGCCTGAGAAGCCATAAATTAGGGTTTCGATGAGAGGCGGCGGCTAGGGTTTGAGGTGAGTTGAGATAGAGTTTAGAGAAGAGAGGATTTAGAGGCAGCGGTCGAGAGAAATGAGGTAGGGTTTTGGGGTCATTTGAATTAAAAAAGAAAGGGAACAGAGGAGCCGTTGATCTAAAGGATCAACGGCTGTGATTGAACAGGTTAAATGGGGAACGAGTTTGGGTATGATAGGAAAAGGTATGGGTTGGGTAGGCGTATTAATTGGGTTGGGTAATTGGATTTCAAATTGGGGCTGAAATGGGGTGCCAAATTGGCTAAAATTGAAATGCAATAAGGCCAAATCGTAAATAGCCAATTTTTCCCTTTTAATTTTATAAAAATGGTAATACTGATTTTAAAACAGATTAAATGTATTGGGTAAATAAGTATTATATAAATATTAATTAATAAATTGTCGGGATTAATCTTATAAACATAAAATGTCATAAATTACAAGATAGGCTATAATTGCAAGTATATGCAATTTAGCTTTTTAAAATAGCAAACAAATTTGTAAAAATATGCGAAAATTAATTTAATTATATTTAGGTGTAAATGTTAAAATAAAAATAAATAATTCACCAAAATGATAATTTTGGGAATAATTATTGGATTTTGTGGTGTAAAAATAGGCGATAAATTGGTTTTAAAATCATTAAAAATGACAAAACTCTTGGGTGTGCTTATATATGCACCAATATTCTATTTTGGAAATATTCGGGTATAAAAATACTTAGGGAAAAATTAGGTATCAACAGCTTCCCCTCTTTACCCGTGAAGGATGAAAGAGTTGTCGGGTAAAGATATGATGGCCAATTTTGACCGAAAACGGCAATTTGAAAAGAATTTGACCGAGCTCCGGTTTTTGAGCTGCCTACATATCCTTAGTTTTACAGGAATCAGGCTGTATGTAGTTCAGCAAACATTGACGGAACATGCCGATGGTGATTCGAAAGAGATGGGCACGCTGTTTATGGGGCTAGAGGTATTTGAAACTTGATCGGCGGCGGGGACCGGATCGGGATCGCTCCTGCTGAGACGGCCGTTGCTAGCCGGTATACCTGCAAGTGAGCAATATGGGCGTATATTGTGCATAAACTTAAACATGATGCAATTCCCCGTTGGACCATGAATGCTGTCCTTGGGCGATTAAGATGACGTCCTCGGACCATGATGTCCTGGGCCATGAAGCGCAGAACTAAAGGATTCGCAGGCTATGAAATAATGTTCTTGGGCTATGATAATGGTGCCTCCGAACCATGATTCTTTTGAATAATCACGTGCAGGATATAAAGTGGGGTCTTCGGGCCATGGCATGGTGTTCTCGAGCTATGAGGAATGATGTCTTCGAACAATGATGCCTTCAGACAGTTTGGCGATATTTCAGCCCATGAGATGCAAGGTTTGGTGGTATTTCAGCCGATGCAGAAGCGTAAATGGCGATATTTCAGCCGACAGAAATTTAAATAAAATTGGCGATGTTTCGGCCGATATAAAAAATGTAAATGACGATATTTTAGCTGACAGAAATTTAGATAAAATAGGCGATGTTTCAGCCGATGGAAAAATGTGGTAGGCGATATTCTAGCCGACAGAAATTTAAATAAAACAGGCGATGTTTCAGCCGGTGTAAAAAGTAAAATAGCGATATTTCAGCCGACATAAATTTAAATAAAACAGGTGATGTTTCAGCCGATGTAAAAAGTAAAATGGTGATATTTCAGCCGACTGCAAGATGTGAGGTGGCGATACTTCAGCCATGCGAGAAAAATGAAGTGGCGGTATTTCAGCCATGCAGGTGGAGGTAGAGCTTAACCTCGGAAGGCAGAAAGGTAGCCTTATGCAATGCATGAAAGGCAGATGGAGACAACTATCACGCCCCAAAATCCGAGGAGTGCGACCGGCGATCAACCGAGTAAACCCGACCGAGCAAGCCTGTTTGGTCTCATACTACCCAAACTAACTCACGAATAAATAGGATATGGACTCCATTAACCAAATTCTATAAACATATCAATAACGATTTCCATTTCATTTTCATTAGCAACTTCATTCACAATAATAAAGGTATTATAAGTTTTATACATCATTGCCAAACATCAATATTTCTCTTTTAAATTCCGATGCCCGACACTACCCACAACCTGTCTACGGAGCCTCTAAATACAATTGAAGAATAATAAGGAAATGCCGGCGACAAGGCTCCGATTATACCTTGCACAAATACCAATATAAACTCCGCAAGAAAGGCGGCATGAGCCGCGTAGGGCCCCGAGAGGAAGGGGGCTCACCAATACAGCTGATGGAAAATGGAGGAGGTGCTACTTTCGGTGGATTGGAGTACCTGCTATAGAACCACCTAAAATCATAACACGAATGTAGCGTCCCCGGCAAAAGGGACGTCAGTACATTTGAATTGTACTGGTATGTATAAACAAACTTCACCCCAAGTAAAATCAAATAACACACAAAAGTAACAAACATCAATATAATCAACGATCAAATGCACGTGAAAGAAACAATCAAAGCTAAACAAGTTTTACAATCTCTCCTTTTCCCCTTCAACATTATCACATCAATGATTTCACAAATTTCTCATATTTTCATTTCAATAGTGATTTCGATCACTTCCACCCTTATTATCTCGGCTACCCTTATTACCTCGGTCACCCTTATCACCATGACCCACACCTTATTACTTTGTGTTGGGGCGAGAAACCTGATCCCACCGAACAATCACAATTCACAAACAACACACAACAACAACAATTCACAAGAACAACAACAACAATTCTCAAAGAACAACCACAACAATTCATAAGAATTTCCATAGCCATCAATACCACTTTATCATATTCAACAACTCATATGCAATTTAAGTCACCACAATAATTACCCACAACAAGCCAAATATGTTATTACCACAATTGTTCCAAGTGCATCATTTACGATTTCCTTCCATCATTTGTTTCTCAGTTCTTACCACATAACACTTTCACAATCACACACCCACATTTGGTTTGTTTCCATTTACTTGCACCATCATATTGTAAGACTTAACCAACAACGTTCAATGCACATAAATCACAATAATTCACAAATAGTTCATATAAGTAAACACATACTTCCATGTCGACATCCTGAAGCTTTTACAAAGTTTGCACATAACAAGATAGGCACATCAAATCACTTCTCGCAATCACATATAACATGGTGGTATGGAAATCAACTAAGGCAATCGATTCACATATTTTCATACAAGGTACACATACCGTATGCTCGTGACAACAAGGGAGATTCTACAAGAGTTAAAGTTAGCCATACATACCTTTCTTGAGCTTTCCTTTAATTACTACGATATTCCATAAATTCTAGCAACTTCAATCTATTTTGGGACATAGCAAAATTGAACACAAATTAGGAAGATATTCATGATTCTAGCTCATTTGAGCATTTTATCAAATACTATTTGAGCATATTGATTTCAAATTCCCTTTTTAAGATTTTCTTCATTCCCTAACCCAATCTTTACTTATTTATGTTAAACAATCTTCCCATAAACCTAAGTTGTACATGCATGAATACATAATAGTATTTCTCCCAAAAATCATACCTCAATATCCCATCTTATACTCCAAACTCAAAATTAAAACCTAGGGCATATAATCTTACCTCTTAGATANAGGCTATATATTGAAATGGGGTCGGGTTATAAAAATTAGAAAATTAACCCTCCGATGTCAACTCTGCTATAGCAGAATGGACCGCAGAATAAACATGCGGGCCGCAGAATGCACCGCAAAATAGGTGCCCAAAACTGGGCTACATCGGTTCAATCTACGGTTTGATTTGCAACCGCAGATTAAAAATGCGGACCGCATAATTGACATTGAGATCACAGATCTGACATGACATAGGATCGCATTTTCCAGCCTTTGGTAATTTGATCATAACTTTGTGTAGGAATGTCCAAATGACAAACGGTTTGAAGCGTTGGAAACTAGACCCAAAGACCTTTAATTTAATAGATTATACATCACCCAAAACCTTATATATATTTAGATATGCTCGTTCAAAAAGTGGGCTTGTGCAAACTCACTTGAAATCTTATCCTATAATGGACTTTTCCAATTTTTCTTATACTTAGGCCTTTCCTTGGACCCCATATTACTTAACATAAGACTAATAAACATATCTACCAAATACAATTTATGAACACCATGTTAATAGCGTATAAAAATATTATAATAAGCCTGCGTGACACTACAAAATCCTAAATTACTTAGCGAATTTTTTTCCGGGGCCTTACATTCTCCCGCCCTTAGGATCATTCATCCTCGAATGAAGACTAGAATCTTCTCCAAACACTTTAACATCACACATGTCTTTTCTAACCCACCTCAAGTTCCTAAATTTTGACTAACACCCAAATTTT
The DNA here is from genome assembly GCA_026770625.1 of Nicotiana glauca. Taxonomy (NCBI): domain Eukaryota; kingdom Viridiplantae; phylum Streptophyta; class Magnoliopsida; order Solanales; family Solanaceae; genus Nicotiana; species Nicotiana glauca. The sequence goes on along the minus strand of MU669897.1, from coordinate 338,188 downwards.
TCATAAATTTCGGCAAAGTCTCCTTTGTTACTAGGCCTATCCACCGGCCAGAGAATCACCAAATTCGTCTCAACAACACATCCACAACTATACATAGCACCACAATGTATATATCTACAATCCTAATCCCAGTATTACAAGCACTACATTATCATAAGGATATTAGAACATGGACTGCACAGTTTTAGATCAAAACACCTATATAGTACCTTTCAAGTCAAAACTAATTGATATTCAATCAAGCAAAAATATTTTCCTTGCACAACAATTTCAGCCTTCCAGATGACCTTCTCAACTTACGAGCTCTATCATGACACATCCTCAGAAATAATATCAACTCCCAAACATACATAACAAGGATGACAAATAGACACCTGGCATGAGTTAACTATCCATTGACTTTACCTTTAATAATTTCCACTGTACAATTCACATTCCATCGGATATTGCAATTCATGGTGACAACAACAACCCACAATTCCATCACATGGCCTCATACCATCAAGAATGTCATTTCATAGTAACCAAACATTCATGTGTTCATAATAGTCCTTACCATGCATTAATGTAATCACAAAGGTGTTCATCAACAAGAATATAAATTTCATTTCAATCAACAATCCATATGAAGTCAAGTCACGATGATTCTTGCCAGCAGTGCATCATATAAGATATTACCATGATCATATAGTTCAATCAAATAAATTCATACCACCCGTTTGTCACTACCTTCTTAGACATAAACATACGGAAACACAAAGTACATGAGGAACAGTTACGGGGAACATCATACTCCTAGTGCAACCTGATGTGTAATACACTTATGTTACCTTTATTATCAACTCACATAACATCTTATAGATCTCTAGACGAACACTCACACTAAACCCTTGATGACCTTCAATAGTTACTCTGAGGTGTGCTTTCATAAACTGACCATAAAATTACCTACCCAATATATATGTGATCACACTGTGAAGCTTCCTCTTTGACTTGTCTGAACTTACACTACCCAATGGATCTAATACAGTGAGGAAGAACAGTGTTCAAGATCAGGCTTGAGTTATTCAGGAATTCATTAATGTGCTGAGTAGAGCATTTCATGAGGTTATATGCTAAGAGACACAGAAGGTTACTACTAACAATACTGATGTGGTTAATTATTGTGAGGACATCAATAATTAGACAAATAAGTCAAAGGGGGTAACTCGTACATTGGCAATAGGAACCACTAAGGAGGAATACTCAAGTACGTGAACCACTCGTTTTCTAGAGTGTAGGGAAAATCTGTTTATCAAGAATAAGAATACTTTGGCACCTTGAATGTGATACGTGTTTCAAATTACATGCAGTTGAATTACACTCTTAACATTACTTGACACACGGAATCTATGCCACAAGCCTGTGAGGACGAAAAGAAGTTGAACGCTTATGAGATTATCATATTTCAGACAACTTAACCCTTCCTGATAATTGATCATATACGAGGGAACTAAAGATACAACCAAACTTGTCTTTCAAATCGATATGCTCATGATATGTGCAAAAATCAGAAGTCATCTAATCTCAACCTTTCACGAGTGAAACCACATAGCTAGAACACCTTGACATTGGGATGAAATCATGAATTTGTTAGATGGTTCTAATAGTTAACAGGATGCTCCGGGGAGAAGGCAAATAACACTCCCGTCTGGCCGAGGAGGTGAGATACCAAGGGTAGCAAAACTCCCCGCACATGACAACGACATAGTCAAGGATTCTAGAAGTTGAGGGTGTAAAGACAACCAAACTCAATGAGACAGTGCACAATAATCATAGAGGGTTTTCAGATGTTAATGATGAGATCTCCATAGGTTTTGACTTGAAAAAGGAAGTGTCATTGCGATACATAGAAGGGCATGTTCTCTTGAGGTTGTCGTACAAGTGTTGGGAACTAGCACAATGAATTTACTAAATAAGGAATACAATTAACACATTGTGGAGACATTAATAGAAAATAATCATTTGTTATAAGCTAGACACAATTCTACTATATTAACTCCCCACTGCAATACATTATCATGCCACGAGCAACCACAATACTAGGACAGAGAGAGCTACTTACCGCGAGATGTCCCAAGTGGACACGAAAACCATGGCGACACAAGATATCTGTGATGGGGATGTGAGGATCTCAATTTTTCAGAGAGACTTTATTCACACGGTGACCATTTCGATTGATATGCACTCATATGATAGGCACTGAGATATGCATGTATGTTACTTGACAGTGAGAATGTTTCATGATGATACTCGCAAGATAGTAGAGTGACTGTTCAAACCATAGAAGCCATATACATCGGTGAGGAGAAAAAAAAGGAGTGACTCGGGAAGGATTGCAACACTGGGATGCTTTACATGGAACTTGACACCACCTAGGTAAACTTTACGACGGAAACAAGTGAGCAGATGTTGTCCATTTAGATAAAAAGTTTCTGTAAGAAATTCATCGGGAATAGTCCCTTGTTGAGAATTTAGGAAAAGCAAGTGGGAAGTATCAATAGTGCTATAACTCAATTCAGGAACATAACTATAGAGCTGAATTTCGTAGGAAGGTGTAAGTGAGAGAACTGTGATAGAGAGACTTTGTGAATAATACGTCTAACTCAAAGAGCATGTGCATGAAATGTTTTGTAATTTAGATTCTTTCTAAGAACATATCTATACAAAGACAAGGAAATCATAAGGGTTTAACAAAAGCTTTAACCAATCACCACATTACCAAATAAAAAGGCATCACATAGCTTTCACATAATTTCCATACCTCTAGACTGCATTTCATAGCCCTTCCATAGGGCTTACATAAAAAATTATACACCTATGTGTTTCATACAATAACAAGGAAATCACAAGTACAAAGCAAACACTTTAAATGATCACCACATTATCAAATAAAAGAATCATGCCATTTTCACGTATATTAGTCCATCGGCACTTGGGGCAATAATTATCACATAATACTTGGCACTATGCCGCATTTAATAACGCAATCTCTTATTTCCCGCATTTCACATCACTTCCGCATATTTCACATCAATATCATAATCTGTTTCATATTCCCTCATGTCATAAGCATCACCAGGTACAATTGCAATTCGAGTTCTCGACACATTGGCCATATTGAAATGCATCTTTCACAACATCGGGTCACAACACCAATTCATGTAAAGTATCAACAACAGCAAGAATCAAACATTCAATTTTACCATATTTACATAGTCACTTACTTCACTTCCAAATATCTTTATACATTACCAAAAACAAGACACAATCAATCAAATACCTTTGGTACACATAAGGACATTTTGGAGGAATTAACCATAATGAGTTTTTTTTTTCTCACACAATTTGGCATCAAATCTCAATTAAAACTTGACCTGAATTCTAGGCACTTCAGCACATATTTCACATTCTTCATATATCCTCATTTACCAAGAATAACATATTAAACACATGAAGAAGTACCTACCACATACATTTTTACAACAATAATTCGCTTAACATAATAAAACGTGTACTGCATCACTTATATTTTGAACTTATAACATTTATGCGGGCACCATGGAAGCTCAATTTCTAAAAGACGGGGTTTTAGCCATACATATTAATGATATACTACATGTTGGTGGTACAGTGGCATTAGTAGGAACAAGGGTACTCCCCTTAACAACAAGTTCTACCAATCCCTCCATGGCTCAACACATTCTTCTAACAAGTCCTTGGGTAATCCACTCAGACTCAATGGTGGGATCAATCCCTCCTTACATGCTTCAAATTCGCGGAGTATAGTATCAAATGCACCAATTTTTAGAATAAAATTTACAGAGGAAATCAGCACCCTAACTTGAGCTCTCTTGCTCGATTTGAGTATCAATGAAGGGTGAAATTCCTAAATGTCTGAATAGCCTCCAACTTATAGATGTGGTCGACAACACATCGATAAGAAGGACTCTACTAGACATGGCTCCGAGACATCCTAGGACACTTTAAAACCTTAGGCTCTGATACCAAGTTTGTCATGCCCCAAAATCCGAGGAGCGCGACCGGCGCTCAACCGACCGAGCAAGCCTGTTAGGTCTCATTCTACCCAAACTAACTCATGAATAAATAGGATATGGACTCCATTAACCAAATTCTATAAACATATCAATAACGATTTCCATTTCATTTTCATTAGCAACTACATTCACCATAATAAAGGTATTACAAGATTTATACATCATTTCCAAACATCAATTAAAGAATTCCCATGCCCGGCACTACCCATAACCTATCTACGGAGCCTCTAAATACAATTGAAGAATAATATGTAAATACCGGCAACAAGGCTCCAGCAATACCTTACACAAATACTAATATAAACTGCGGAGGAAAGGCGGCATGAGCCACGTAGGGTCCCGAGAGGAAAGGGGCTCACCAATACAGCTGATGGAAAGTGGAGGAGGTGCTACTGTCGGTGGACTGGAGTACCTTCTATAGAACAACCTACAATCATAACACAAATGTAGCGCCCCCGGCGAAAGGGACGTCAGTATATTCGAATTGTACTGGTATGTATAAACAAACTTCACCCCAAGTAAAGTCAAATAACACACACAAGTAACAAACATCAATATAATCAACGATCAAATACACGTGAAAGAAACAATCAAAGACAAACAAGTTTTACAATCACTCCTTTTCCCCTTCAACATTATCACATCAATGATTTCACAAATTTCTCATATTTTCATTTCAATAGTGATTTCGATCACTTCCACCCTTATTACCTCGGCCACCCTTATCACCACAACCTACACCTTATTACTTCGTGTTGCGGCACGCAATCCGATCCCACAGAACAATCACAATTCACAAACAACACACAACAACAACAATTCACAAGAACAACAACAACAATTTTCAAAGAACAACCACAACAATACATAAGAATTTCCGTAGCCATCAATACCACTTCATCATATTCAACAACTCATATGCAATTTAAGTCACCACAATAATTACCCACAACAAGCCAAATATGTTATTACCACAATTGTTCCAAGTGCATCATTTACGATTTCCTTCCATAATTTGTTTCTCAGTTCTTACCAAATAACACTTTCACAATAACACACCCACATTTGGTTTGTTTCCATTTACTTGCACCATCATATCGTAAGACTTGACCAACAACGTTCAAGGCACATACATAACAAGAATTCACAAATAGTTCACATAAGTAAACACATACTTGCTTGTCGACATCCTCAAGCTTTTACAAACTTTGCACATAACAATATAGGCACATCAAATCACTTCTCACAATCACATATAACTTGGTGGTATGGAAATCAACTAAAGCAATCAATTCACATATTTTCATGCAAGGTACACATACTGTATGCTCGTCACAACAAGGGGGATTCTACAAGAGTTAAAGTTAGCCATACATACCTTTCTTGAGCTTTTCTTTAATTACTACGATATTCCAAAAATTCGAGCAACTTCAATCTATTTTGGGACATAGAAAAATTGGACACAAATTAGAAAGATATTCATCATTCTAGATCATTTGAGCATTTTATCAAATACTAGTTGAGCATCTTGATTTCAAATCCCCTTTTCAAGATTTTCTTCATTCCCTAACCCAATCTTTACTTATTTATGTTAAACAATCTTTCCATAAACCTAAGTTGTACATGCATGAATACATAATAGTATTTCTCCTAAAAATCATACCTCAATATCCCATCTTATACTCCAAACTCGAAATTAAAACCTAGGGCATAGAATCTTACCTCTTAGATGAAGATCTTGTGATTGGGTTCTTTGATTCTTGAAGATTGATGCAAGGTTTGGATGATTTAAATGTTGGGTTCTTATTTCTCTCTCTAAAATACTCTCACCTCTCTCTTAAATCAGTAGGAAATGACCCCAAATGAAGCCCCAAAGGCTATATATCAAAATGGGGTCGGGTTATAAAAATTAGAAAATTAACCTTCCGATGTCAACTCTGCTATAGCAGAATGGACAGCATAATGAACATACGGGCCGCAGAATACACCACAAAATCGGTGCCCAAAACTGGGCTACACTGGTTCCATCTGCGGTTTGATTTGCGACTGCGGATTAAAAATGCGGACTGCATAATTGACATTGAGATCGCAGATCTGACATGACACAAGATCACATTTTCTAGCCTTTGGTAATTTGATCATAACATTGTGTAGGAATGTCCAAATGACGAACGGGTTAAAGCGTTGGAAACTAGACTAAAAAAACTTTAATTTGATAGGTTATACATCACCCAAAAACTTATATATATTTATATATGCTCGTTCAAAGTGGGGGCTTGTGCGAACTCATTTGAAATCTTAGCCTATAAAAGACTTTTCCAATTTTTCTTATACTTAGGCCTTTCCTTGGACCCATATTACTTAACATAAGACTATTACACATATATACCAAATACAATTGATGACCACCATATTAATAGAATATAAACATATTATAATAAGCCTGCGTGACACTACAAAATCCTAAATTACTTAGCAAAATTTTTTCCGGGGCCTTACATCAACGCTTAGTCTCGGAAGGCAGAAAGGTAGCCTTATGCAATGCAGGAAATGCAGGTGGAGATAACGCTTAGTCTCGGAAGGCAGAAATGTAGCCTTATGCAATGTAGGAAATGTTGGTGGAGACAATGCTTAGTCTCGGAAGGCAGAAAGGTAGCCTTATGCAATGCAGATAATGCAGACGGTAAGTAAAAAATTCTTAGGTGATAGTTGGTAGCTGATTGTGATATTGCAGCTGCTGGGGATATTGCGTGCGGATAGCAAATGCGAATATGTGTGACGGTTCAATGCGATTGCGCAGTATATTTGGTAATTTTGTGACTTGGGTGCCTGCATCCAAAGAAAATCGTGAGTTTTGTAAGTGGGGGGAAAGGTTAGTTCGTTTTCCCTTGAATCCTGGCATTGCGTATCATCAGGGTAGCATTGCTAAACAGCGGCAGTTCGGACAATGATTATGCATGATTTAGTAAACATATCATTCGTAAAAAAATAGTTTTCTTTTAGTTGAACCAATGACTGTGACGCGGTTCGAGACATTGCAACCTCTCCTGCTCCGGAATTTTGAGGGTCCTTCTCAAAATTTTGCCCCAGTTTACTGGGCTGGCGCTTCTGATGATTGCGCTGAATGACTGAAGAATCATATTTAGAATTTTGATGACATTCTTGGCGATGGGTGGCGGAAGTCTGACTTCGGAATTTTGAGGGTCCTCCTCAAAATTCTGCCCCAGTTCCAATAATAGGGTTGGGGGGAGGAAATAAAATTTTTATTAAATTCTGACCGAACCCATAGGGCTGCCTATGTTTCCCCTCTTAAAAGGGAATTAGGTCAGGCGTAGTTGAAATACATCATAAAAGGAATCGTAAGTGGTTACACATAGTATCGTTTCACTGCATCCGAATTGATCGACTTTTGCCAAACTTCTCCGTCCACTTCTGCCAGAATAAGGGCTGCTCCAGTTAGAACCCGGTGGACCATGTATGGACCCTACCAGTTGGGAGAGAATTTTCCCTTGGCTTCATCTTGATGTGGGAATATTTTCTTCAACACCAGCTGCCCCAGTGTAAACTTCCTTTGCTTAACTCTTTTGTTGAAGGCTCTGGACATTTTGTTCTGATACAACTGACCGTGGAAAACTGCATTCATCCTTTTCCCATCTATATGGGCTAACTGCTCGTAGCGACCTTTTACCCATTCTGCGTCATCAAACTCTGCTTCTTGTATGATCCTCAAGGAGGGAATTTCTACCTTGGCGGGGATGACCGCCTCTGTACCATAAACCAACACGTAAGGAGTTGCTCCAATCGATGTGTGGACCGTGGTGCGGTATCCCAGTAAGGCAAATGATAACTTCTCATGCCATTGTTTGTGGCTTTCGACCATCTTTCTAAGTATCTTCTTGAAATTCTTGTTGGCTGCTTCTACAACTCCATTTATCTGAGGCCTGTAGGCTGTGGAGTTATTATGTTTGATCTTAAATGGCTCACATATTGCTTTCATCAAGTCCCTATTGAGATTGGAACCATTATCGGTGATGATTGATTCCGGAATTCCGAATCGGCGAACAATACGATCACGGACGAAATCTACCACAACTTTCTTAGTCACTTCCTTGTATGACGCTGCTTCAACCTATTTGGTGAAATAATCGATTACCACCAGGATAAACATGTGCCCGTTTGATGCGGTAGGCTCGATAGGTCCAATGACGTCCATTCCCCAGGCGGCAAATGGCCATGGTTAGCTTATTACAGTAATCTCATTTGGAGGCACCTTTATCATGTCTGCATGTATCTGATAGCGATGGCACTTGCGAACATACTAGATACAGTCTGTTTCCATAGTCATCTAGAAATAGCCTGCTCGGAGTATCTTCTTTGCTAAGACAAAACCATTCATGTGCGGCCCGCAAGTCTCTACGTGCACTTCGTCCAATAGTCTGGATGCTTCTTTCACTTCAACACACCTTAGTAAACCCAAATCGGGAGTCCTCCTATACAAGATTCCCCTACTGTGAAAGAAGTTGTTGGACAATCCCCGAAGTGTGCGCTTCTGAGTAGTGTTGGCAAGTTCTGGATATTCTCCTGTTGTCAAGTATTCTTTGATGTCGTGGAACCATGGTTTTCCGTCCGCTTCTTCGTCAACGTAAGCACAATAAGCTGGCTTATCATAAATCTTCACTGGGATGGGATCAATGAAATTTGTGTCTGGATGTTGGATCATGGATGATAAAGTAGAAAATGCGTCTGCAAACTCGTTCAGCACCCTGGGGACATGCTGAAATTCCATATTTGTGAATCTTTTCCTTAGCTCCTAAATGTGATGCAAGTAGGGGAGTATCTTAGAGTTCTTGGTTTCCTACTCTTCTCGAACTTGATGTATGAGCAAGTCTGAATCCCCGATCACTAGCAACTCCTGAATGTTCATGTCAATGGCCATCTTGAGCCCTAGGATGCAAGCTTCGTATTCAGCCATATTATTTGTGCAGGGGAATCTGAGCTTGGCAGATATTGGGTAATGCTGGCTGATTTCTGATACTAGGACTGCTCCGATGCCAATTCCTTTGAAATTTGAGGCTCCGTCGAAAAACAACCCCCAATCATCATCGAATTCTGCAATATCTTCTCCTATGAAGGACACTTCTTCATTAGGAAAATACGTTTTTAGGGGTTCGTATTCTCCGCCAATAGGATTCTCGGCAAGGTGATCTGCTATGGCTTGACCCTTGATTGCTTTCTGAGTCACGTAAACAATGTCGAATTCACTCAGCAAGATTTGCCACTTGGGGAGCTTGCCAGTGGGCATGGGCTTCTAGAAGATATACTTCAGGGGGTCCATCTTGGATATGATATAAGTAGTCTAGGCATAGAAATAATGCCTCAATTTATGAGCTACCCAAGTCAGAGCACAACAGGTGCGCTCCAATAAAGAATACCGGGCCTCCTTCTTACTGAGATAGTAGATGGCTTGCTCCTTCCTCCCTGTTTCATCGTGTTGTCCGAGAACACAACCGAATGCTCCATCCAAAACCGCGAGATAAAGTACTAGAGGCCTCCCTAGTTCGGGCGGAACCAGGACTGGTGGCGTTGACAGGTATTCCTTTATTCTGTCAAAGGCTTTCTAACAATCGTCAGTCCATTTAGTAGCAGCATCTTTCTTTAGCATTTTAAAGATGGGTTCACAAATGACCGTGGACTGAGCTATGAACCGGCTGATATAGTTGAGCCTTCCCAAGAAACTCATTACGTCCTTCTTGTTCTTTGGCAGTGGTAATTCTTGAATGTCCTTGGCTTTTGATGGGTTCAATTCTATTCCTCGACGACTCACGATGAAACCTAGTAGTTTTCCAGTAGGAACCCTGAATGCACACTTGGCAGGATTCAGTTTCCATTGTACCTTCTCAGTCTGTTGAAGAACTTTCTCAAATATCCCATATCATCAGTGGCTTTCTTGGATTTGACGATGATGTCATACACATATACCTCGATCTCCTTGTGTATCATGTCGTGGAAGATAGTAGTCAAGGCTCTCATGTAGGTGGCGCCAGCATTCTTTAACCCGAACGACATCATTTTGTAACAATATATTCCCCACGACATGATGAAGGTCGTTTTCTCTGCATCTTTCTCATCCATCCATATTTGATGATACCCGGCGAAACAATCAATGAAAGATTGCAACTCATGCTTGGCGCAGTTGTCGATAAAAATGTGTATCTTTGGCAAGGGGAAGTCATCCTTGGGGCTGGCCTGGTTAAAATCCTGGTAGTCGACACAGATTCTAACCTTCCCATCCTTCTTTGGTACTGGAACGATGTTGGCTAACCACGTTGGATATTCCACCACCTTCAGAACCGTAGCTTTGACTTGCTTAGTAACCTCTTCTTTGATTTTCAAACTCATGTCGGGCTTGAATTTCCTGAGCTTCTGCTTTACCGGCGGACAGGTTGGATCTGTTGGCAGTTTGTGAGCAACAATGGATGTACTAAAACCAGTCATATCATCATACGACCAGGCAAATATGTCTTCATATTCCTTTAAAAAATCCGTATATTCTTCCTTTTCTGATGGCGACAAATGAACACTGATGCAAGTTTCTTTGACATTTTCCGTATCTCCCAAATTAATGACCTCAGTTTCTTCCAGGTTGGACATAGGTCTATTCTCAAATTCTCAACTTCTCTGACGACCTCTTCAGGTATCTCATTTTCATTCGAGTCTATGTCCTTTTGTTGCATTGTTTCATTTCAAGTCACAATCATTGGTTCATCGTCAAGATAAGTAATAGTAATGTTGTATAAGAATAGAGTAAATGGTATAGAAAATAATAAGCGTGATATATATGATAAATTGAAATGCTTTGATTAAATTCATAATTGTTTGAAACATCGGATCTCTTTTCGAAATTAAAGACAATGTGGAAAGAAAATCAACTAGTAAAGTAAGCTAAAAAAATGAAATGCATGGTGCATTTGTTTAGCCGTGCTACCCCGAAGCCTTCCGGGCCCTGACGATCCTAATTGACCAATTGCTGAGGCAGTCTCCTCTGTTCACAGCTTGTATGGAAGGGCCTTCCTCCCCTTCCTCCTCGAAAAGAACACAGCAGTCCATATCATCATCCTCCAGAAATAGATTCTTCATGGCCGCCAATGCTTCGTCTTCATCTGACCCATAAATAGCATCTGTCGGTTGGAAGGTTTGCTCCAGAATGGGTATCATAAGCTCCAATGGATCATAGGGACCGCGCCATGGTGGCGACCAGCTCTGGAATTCTTCCCAAGTATAACCGTACCCTAAGCCAAATGTAGTACCATGCTTCTTTAGTTTGATGGGCTTAGTGATCCCCTGAAGATTTTTACCGAGTCCCTTTCCAGGCTCGTACCCACACCAATTTAGGATACTTTCGATCTTGTTGTCCCACCACTTATCCTTATCTACAGCATTGACCCTTTCGATATGGTGATATGTTTCTTCGCCTATTCTCCTTCTACCTCCAATCATTGGGATGGTCTGGCGACTATATATGGGGTTACTACCATCGCCATGAATGATCCCCTCTTGGTGATTCCATTCAAACTTCACTGCCTGATGCAGGATCGATGCCATGACTCCGGCAGCGTGGATCTAGGTCCGTCCTAACAGCAGGTTGTAGGATGCTGGGACGTCTATCACTTGGAAGTCGACGTCGAACCATGTTGCCCCATTTGCAAGCACAGGATGATTTCTCCAAAAGTGGATCTCTGCGACCCATCGAAGGCCTTGACATTGATAGCCCCATCTTTGATCTCGTGCAGGCTTTTTCCCAAAGTTCAGAGAGTTATCAGCGTGCAGATATTGAGGATCGATCCTCCATCGATCAGGACTCTAGTGATGAAGTAATGTTCACATTGCACGGTGATGTGCAGTGCCTTGTTGTGGCCCAATCTTTCCGGCGGCAGCTCATCTTTCTGGAAGGTTATTTTATGGCTCTCCAGCACTTGCCCTACCATATTCACTATTTCACCCACGGTTATATTGCTGGGCATATAAGTTTCGCTCAGTATCATCATTAGGGCATTCTTGTGAGCGTCAGAACTCTGTAGATGAGCCAGGATAGATATCTGTGCTGGTGTTTTGTTCAAATGTTCAGCGACCGAGTACTCCTTAGCCTGTATTTTCCTCCAAAGATCGTCGGGCATAGTTTGAATAGGTCGTCCTGGGGCTTGCTTATTGGACTCGGCTAGGTGCTCTGGGGTGTAAACCCTCCCTGTTCTGGTAATTCCTTGACCGGCAATTGTTTCTCCTATCTTGGTATTTCCTTTCCTCCTAGCTTCAACAATGTAATCCCATGGTATGGCATTTGAGTGGAATGGTGTTATGTCTGACATTGCCACCGGAATAGGCACCCTTGGTGGTAATACATCAACTTCAAAGGGTGTAGGTGCCTTTGGAACTCCAAATTCAACCTCGATTGGCCCGGGCGCCTTTGCAGAAGGAGGCACTTCGAATTCAAGAGGTATAGACATATTTACTTCAGCATCCTTGGAGGGTTGATTCTACACAACAATTGGGTTAGGTGTAACTACCGGCTTCTTTAGTTCATCCCCTTTAACAATCAAACCTATCGACCCTTTGGGGTCCCAATCATCTTCGATCTCGATCATGTGAATGTCTCTACCTTTGTGGTCAGGTAGAGCGTTGTTACTAACATTGGGGGCAGGCTCCTTTGCTACTATGACCTTATTGTCGATCAAGGTTTGAATTTTGTCCTTTAATGAACGACACTCGTCAAGGGTGTGTCCCTTCATGCCGGAATGATACGCACATGTCTTGTTGGGGTTGACCCACTGGGAGGGATTTTCTGGTGTTTTGGCTAGGATAGGAGTGACGTAACCAGCAGCTTTAAGTCTTTCATATAGCTGGTCAATTGGTGCAGCGATGGCTGTGTATTGTCTGGGAGTTTTGCGGTCAAAATATAGTCTGGGTCGTGGGAAATTTTGACGGGTGGGTGGTGATTGGTAGTGAGATTGTTGAGTGTTATAATCTTGGTAAACAAGTGCTGGTTGATAGTATCTGGGTGAAGTGGGTTGATATGTGAGAGGCGTAGAGGATTGGTAAACAGGAGGTGGATAGGAGGGTACGGGTGCTTGGTAATTCGGGATGGGCTGATATGTAAGTGGAGGTGAGGGGTAAGTATGGTATTTTGGTGGTTATTTGGCTCCCTGTGCGACCGACACTTACATCCTTCTTTTTCTACGTGCCACCAGTCTATAAAGCCTTGTTGGTGGCCTGCAATGCTTCAAGATTCGTAACCATGCCATTCTAAATACCCTCTTCGATTCTTTCTCCAAGTTTGATGATATCAGAGAACTTTTGACCCTCGATCAACATCAACCTCTCGTAATATTGGGGATCCTGAGCCCGGACGAAGAATCTATTCATTTGCTCTTGTTCTAGGGTCGGCCTGACCTTTGCAGCTTCTGACCTCCAATGAGTGGCAACTCGTGCAATGTTTCGGTGGGCTTCTTCTTCAAATTCTGTATATTGAATACATCCGGTGCGTTTTCTGTATTCAATCAGAATCTGTCCATGAAATTCGATGCCATGCCTACCCAGCTAGTCCATTTCTTGGGGTCCTGGCTATTGTACTAGGATAAAGCATCTCCCTTCAGGCATCTCATGAAGAGCTTCATACGGATCTTCTCTTCCTTTCCAACTCCAACCAGCTTATCGCAATATGTCCTCAGGTGGACTCTTGGATCTCCTATTCCATCAAATATTTCGAACTTGGGAGGTTTATACCCCTCCAGAAGTTCAGCATCTAGATGAATGCATAGGTCTTCATAATTTAACCCTTCAATACCTTTGGTACCTTCCATGCCCTGAACTCGGCTGGTTAATTTATTGAGTTTTGCCGCTAAGTTCCTGATAAGGGAGTCTTTGTCATCAGACTCAGGTGCATTTGAGATTGGTTGGGTGTAGTGGGGTACAATATCCACAAAAATGGGAGTATTGTAGAGATGGTCATTTGTAGTGTTCAGTGGATCGGGAATGAATAGTGGAGTGTTGTTGGGAGTGTGGCATGCGTTGCAGTGTTGAGTATGAGTGAGTTGTATCTGTGGTTGTGGAGTATTTTGTGGAGGTGCGGGATTTTGGGTGATGACATCAGGAGCGATGAGGGAAACTGATAGGTTCGCCAAATTCCGAACCTGATCCAGCTTTTCTCGAAATTTCGACAGCTTTTGCTCCAGTTGAGTAGCAGTTTCCTTAGCAACCGAGGTACCCTGAGGAATCTCAATCTCCTTTCTGGCGCTTGGATCTCCCATTCTACCTTGGTTGTTGTTCCGGATAGGTTTCGAAGGAGGAGGAGGTGGAGGGCCCTTGGATCTGGTGGAGTATGACGATGGTGCCAGACTGCACGAACTAACCTTTAGGGAGGGGAATAAAAAATAAAAGAAAAAACAAAAGGTAATAAGTTAGTGCAAGTCATGACAAAAAAAATATTGTATTATTTAAACACGTTGTGCGAAAAATGTAAATCGCATCCTAATTTTGGTGCCACGTTGTGACCAAGGTAGGCATAGTGACAAATAGTTTTGGAGAACCTATAATGCTAAATGCCTCATTTTATTGATAAAAACAAGACGAATCCAAAACGACTCTAAACAATGGAAAGTAAAAATGTCACTAGTGGCCATTGGCCTTATTACATCATTAAAACAAAATAAAAGACTCCTAACTACTTGGTCCCAGAAGGACCTTCCCTAGATTTGGCATCTTTGTTTCCCTCGAACAGCTCTACCAACTCGTGTAGTCCTAGCAACAAATAGGCTCGAACCAGATGTCCGCTTGTATTTCCTTCAGCACATTGACAGTCTTCAATCCTCTTGATAAACTTTCCTTCCAGCTCTACTAGACCTCGCTCCAAATACCCTAACCGATTGTTGGCGTTGACAGCCATGTCTTTCCACTCCTCGATCAATTTCTGATGGGCTTCTTGTATTTCCCGATGCTTACTTTTGCACTCTCGAATTCTTTTGCGCAGTTGATTATACTTAACCCGTGCTTCAGCGAGCTCGTCAATAATTCTGTGACCTCGAACGAACCCGAACTGACCCATGCCATTGTCTTCCAACCAACACGAATAGTGCTGCACACAACCGGCGTGATACCTGTCTGGATTAATGGATTCTTTCCCCAAAATGATTTTGTAATGCCACAAATGCTGAGCTTGGCACATGTGAGGGCTATCGTTCAAAAACTTGTTGCAGCCAAACGCACACGCAAGCGCACGCGGTCATCAAGTAATAAAGTGACTAAAAGTCGGATGTCAATCCCACGAGGACTTGTGATTAACTACTAACTAAATTAGACTATCCTAATTATCTATACAAGAATTAAACCTAGTAATATTTGATTCTAAACTAATTAAATAAATAAAATCAAATAATGAACTTTTAACAAAGTGAAAGAGCAGATTTTTATGATATCAATGTAATGAAAACGATCTAGGGTTATGGGATATCTAACATTCCTATTGTATTCTTCAATTGAATTGACTAACTAATTTATCTAGTTTATTGGTTGACGGGTTTAATATTGCTCATAAGAATCTGTCGAGTTCTTACTCGCCTATTAAAGCTAACCTAACACCTATATGTCTATGGACTTAGAATCAACAAGAACGCATTTATAATTCCTGTAAATCAACCAAGCAAGGCAATTAGGTATATGTCTATCCTAACCGCGAATCGGTTTCCCGATGCCCAGGTTCAAGAACTTGCTCTACTCAATCCTATATGCAATCTAGAATTCCCACTTTCGAGTTCAACTCTAGATTCGTAGATAGTATTCAATTGGTGATCAAGCAATCAAATAATTAAGTGCAGGATTAAATAAATAAACCAATATTATAATCTAAGAAATCTAAATCAATATCCGAATAACAACAGTCATGAAAGAACCACAACCCTAGAATGTGAAGTTTAGCTCCACATAGACATGGTACCAAAACAACAAATCATACAAAGAAGCATAAAAAGACTAAGTTTGGGGAAGAAAAGATGAAACCCGGCCTCCATGGCGGCTCTGTGCTCTTCCTTGGTAAGAAATTGCTCTCCAAAATGTTATTCTATGTATATATACCAAGTAGGGTTGGGCCCAAACAATTATACCTTCTCCAAGGTGAAAAAGGACACTTTTCCCGGGCTTAACTTTCTGTCTCTGGGCGCGCTAAAACTAGCGCTGCCGCGCCTTTGCGACCTTTTCACCCTGTTTCGTTCCGCATTTAGAAAAACATAAAACATGCAAGTTGTAGCCCATTGAGTTATCTTTCCAACCATATATTGTGGAGCCAAAATGGAGCTCTGAGCGAAACTTTATGTTTATTTTACTAGATAGTACGCAATCTGCCTACTGGAGTCTTCGTTCGTTCTAACCATCATCCGTTGACCCCCAAAAGCGATCCCGGAAAACTTTAAAGTTCCAAATCACTTTAATTCATTCCATAACATGTACATAGCTCGGAATCACTACTTCAAGGCATAAAACACACCATTAGTGCAAAATACTAGCGATTAAAGATCAAACTCAATTTAAGTGCAGTAAATTAGAGTGTAATAAGCGACTAAAATACGCAATTATAGCCTATCATCAACACCTCACACTTAAACGTTGCTTGTCCTCGAGTCAACCAAAAATTTACTCCATCTATGGGCACTTAACATATTTGAAGCACATTACAACAATGATTATGGTTGATAGCAAAATTTAAACTCTAGCATATGCAATCATCATACACTTACCTTTACTTATGCCATACTTCACAAATATTCATAACAAAGACAATATGCTCACAACAATCCTAGCCTCAAAAACCAACTCAATGTCACAATGCACTCATGGCTTGAATACCAAACGTCGTAGAGAAGTCTAATAACGTTACCTATCCCTTATGAAACCATGTGACCTCACAACCAAGACAAGAGAGTAAGTTGAATCCACACATTAGAATCTCATGATCAAATATATTTTAAGGACTCATATATATCAAAGAAAATATCGCTCACCCTCACAAAAGAAGTCACATGCATGTAATTGGTACCATAGGCTTTCCCTTAATGTACATCTCTACTAATGTAGGCTCGCTCGATCTAAAATCAGTTAGGACTTTTTCATGGTTGTAATGTGGTCTAAGGGACGGGTAGGATATATTTAGGAATAGTGGTTCACCCTCCTAAGCACTTTAACACATCACATAATCGCTTTGAGCGCAAATTTTTCAATCCCAACTTCAATTTCACAACTAAAATCACTCCCAACAACGTTCCCTCTTTCTTTAAGCGCTACTTTAATTTATACCCCACTAGCAGGAATAAGACAACAATTTATTCACCTATATTTTTTTTTTCGCTAGTGGTGTATTTTTTTACAAAACAAGTGCACCTTTCTTCATTTTATTGGTTCCACTCAAAATCCACCCCACACTTAGTTCCTTCTTACTTTTTTTAGCGCTCATCTCACAATTAAAGTGCTTTAAGAGGAAAAAGGATAAAAAATATCAATTAAGAACAAAAAGGATATAGGCTGGTAATGTGGGTGCCAAATAAAAGTTTATAGGCTCAAAAGGGTTAACTAGGGATAAATTTTATTTGTGATAAGTAATAAAGCTCAAAAAAAGATCAAAGAAAGCCTAAAATTATTTTTCAAAACAAGCAGCACTGTGATGACCCGACCCGTCATCATGTGAGTTACCGCCCAATTTCCCCTTTATTGTATTGCTTTATGTTTCATTATCAGTATTGGGTGTGTTAGAATTTAATTGGAGTAATTTTGATAAGAAATGAGACACTTAGTCTCTTTTAAGAAGACTTAAATTAGAAAAAGTCAATTGGATGTTGACTTGTAAGTTAGAGGGCTCGGAATTGAATTACGATGATTCGGTTAGCTTCGGGTGATGATTTAAGGCTTAGGAGCGCAATCGGAAGTAATTTTGGAGGTCCGGTGAAGAAGTTACCCTATTTTGGCGAAGTTAGTATTTTGGCGATTTCCGGTTGATAGGTGATATTTTGATCCGGGAGTCGGAGTGGAATTCCGAGAGTTTCAGTAGCTTCATTAGGTGATTTTGGACTTGCCTGCAAAATTTCAAGTCATTCGTACGTCATTTGATTTGGTTTTGATCGGATGTGAGTTTTGGAAGAATTTGATAGATTTAGGCTTGAATCCGTTGTAATTTAATTTTTTTAGCATTGTTAGATGTTTTTTGAGGATTGGAACAAATTTTAATAAGGTTATAGGACGTGTTGGCATTTTTGGTTGAGGTCCCGAGGGCCTCGGGGTGATTTCGGATGGCTAGTGGGCATTTTCGAGTTGGAAAAATGCAGCAGAAAAATTTGCAGAATCATTGGCCTTCGCGATCGCGTGGGGGACAGACGCGATCGCATAGAGGAATTTCGAAGGGTCAGGAATTTGACCTTCACGTTCGCGGAGGGTTGGGAGTTCTTGCTTCGCGATCACGTGAAGTCGGTCGTGTTCGCGTATAAGTAATTTGGAGGCCTTGCGTTTTTTGTACTTTGCGATCGCGTGACCTGGGTCGCGATCGCGATGAAGGATTTCTGGACCTAGGGCAGAATGCTTAAAAACATTTCATCGGCGAACCAAACCCATTTCTCACCATTTTTAGCAAGCTTTGGGAGTTTTGACGAGGGATTAAGAGGATTTCGACTGGGAATCGATTGGAGGTAAGTTTTATGAGTTAAATACATGATTTTATTGAAGAATCATCCTTGGAACTCATGAAAACATAGCCAAATCATATTAAATTAGGGCTTGAAGTAAAAATTCTAAATTTGGGATTTGAGGGGCCATTTGTGGTCCGACTTGGGTGTTCTTGGTATGTACGGACTCGTGGCGAGATAAGGAATCCGTGGATGTTAATTTCGTAATTTTTTGAGAAGTGGGCCTGGGGCTCGGGTTTTGCTAGTTTCGAGATTTTTGTCATATTTCGATTGTTTTCGATTGGGTGTTGTCCCATTAGCATATTATAATGTATTCCTTATGATTTTGGTTAGATTTGACGCGCGTGGAGGCCCGTTTGAGGAGCAAAGGCATCGCGGGCTAGAGTTTTCGCCGGTTCGAGGTGGGTAATACTTGTAAATGATGTCCCGAGGGTTTGAAACCCCGGACTTGCACATCATAGTGCTCTATTGTGGTGACTTGCACGCCAGGTGTGAGCGTGGGGTAGAGCACCATTAGGGATTGTGACTTGGTCCGTCCCGGTTGTGGATTTTACTGCGTAATTGACAGAAACTTGCTAGATGCTCTCTTGAATTGGGCTGATTGCCATGTTTTGGGCTTCGTGCCAGTCATTTGAACCCTGTAGGGGTTATTCTCACTGTTTTCATGACACTTAGCATATTAAATGATTTCAGTCTTGAGTTAAACACTGTTTTGAAATGTGCAGTCATATTGCTAAAGTTTAAAGACAGAAATTGCATTTTTCTGATGTTTTGAGTTAAAAGCTATTACTTGACATTGCCCAAGTGGCTCATTTGCATATTCTGGACTGAGATATGGATCGGGCTGCACGCCGCAGCAGTACCTACATATACATGCACGGATCGGACTGCACGCCGCAGTAGTATATTATATGGATCGGACTGCACGCCGCAGTGATACATTATGTGGATCGGACTGCACGCCGCAGTAGTATATTATATGGATCGGACTGCACGCCGCAGTGATACATTATGTGGATCGGACTGCACGCCGCAGTAGTATAGCGCTTAGGCTGTAGGAGCCCCTCCGGAGTCTGTACACACCCCCAGTGAGCATAGGGTACCGAAATAGATCGGGCTACATGCCGTAGCGGTCATGTGCATTGCATTGCATTCATGCATTGGCTTCTGGTTATATTACGTGGCATGATATCTAGCACTCATACATTATTGGCATACATGTACTACTTGCCTTGATGACTAGTTACCCTGGTGTAAATTGCTAAAGGAGTGCTGAGCCCGAGGGGCTGTTTGTGTGCGGACTTGCACTACTTGATATCGTATTAATGTACTTAACTGTTAATAATGAAATAAAGAGATGTTTTCAAAAGAGGTTTTAAACTGAGCCAGATATGTTTTAAAGGATTTTCATGGAACTACTGCTGTCTAAAAAATGTTGTTTTGTATTTTATAGCATGAGATAGTGCTCTTACGTGGTTTCTTTCTTCTCAGCATTATTTACTCTTATTACCGCTGAGTTGGAAGTACCCACTTTACTCTCTGCACCATGTGTGCAGATTCAGGTATTTTTGGAGCTTAGCTGAGCTAGTCGTTGCTTCAGAGTTTATTTGGAGTTGTCGAGGTAGCTGTGTGACGTCCGCCGGACCCGACTCCTTCCCTATCTCTTTATTATTTTCCGTAGTTTTGATCATTTGTAGTATGGAGTTTTATTGCTCGGTATTGTTAGAGGCTCTAGACTCATGACCCCCAGGTCTTTGGGAGATTATCCAGTTTGGTTTCTATCTATCAGTTAAGATTTTAGCTTTATTGTCGATAATGATATTGAATTAACTGATTTTGAGCTTCATGCTTGGGTTGAGAGTGTAAATGGTCGGGCTTGCCTAGCAGTGGTGTTGGGCGCCATCACGACCGGGATTTGGGGTTGTGACAAGCACCTAAAATTTCTCTTCGACTCACAAACCAGGCAAGTTCTAGACACAAGTACAATACATAGACTATACAAAACCCTCACCACACATGGCACATAACTCACTAAGAACGGTCTCATTTTGACTCTCAAACAAATGCAAGTATTCACAGAGCCACGATATATTAGGCATGAAGCACAAAGTGAACATAAGTCAAGAAAACGAGACATAGGCATCACAAGACATGTTATTCAACTAAGCAATGCATCATCAATTATTTCAAATCATAGAGAAGATACTACACATGACGAAGCCTAAATATGCTACTATCAAACAAGTCAAGAGTGCCTATGTTTATCATTCTTCCTTTTTTTATTCCTTAAACTCTAATCTACTCTAAAATATAAAAAAAAATACTACTACCCGGTTCAAACTACATCCCATGGAAAAGAACCGATGCACAAAGAAAAACCACGGGGGATTATTACTACCTAAAGAAAGCCAAAAGATATATTTTTGTGTTTTTTTTTGTTTAGACTTTAATCCCACAAGAAAACTGTCTAGGAGATCCATCGTCGGGAAAAGTCCGAATTTCTTTTTTCATTTTTCTTAAAAAAATATTCAATTGAACTAACATAACTAAAATAGCATAGAAAGTCACTCAGACAATCTCCTCACCCCACACTTAAAATTGAGTAATGTCCTCAATGCACACTATAAATAATAAGAGGGTAAAAGAGACTCCCTGGTAGGCCAAAGGCCGAAGAATTAGCTGCTCACGGGATACTCAGACTTCTCCCACGTATGATCCCTTGTACGGGTACCTCACACTCGATTTCAGACACATGCTCGCTTTTGCACATGCCTATTAGCTTTGACTCCATGATCCTACTCCTACAAAATTCAAAAATAATACTACAACATAATAAAAATAAATTAAATAAACAAAAATAAAAGAAAGTAGTAAAGCCGGGTTGCCTCCCAACAAGCGCCTAATTTAACGTCGCGGCACGACGTGAACCACTTTTTCCTCCACCTTGAACTTATGAATTGTACCCCTAACATGGCATTCAGTCTGCGGCTATGCTCCAGTGGTGGGGATACAATGATAACTAGGCCAAGTAATAATTTTTTCACTCTACACTTCTTGGCCTTTAGATGAGGAATGTAATTTTTGCATTTTGGCGCAACAAATTCAAGAATATAGGCGCTCTCATCCTCACTCTTTGACCCCTTCATTGGCTCAGATGACTCGATTACTATCTTACTATCTAAACACAAAGTGAAAAAATGATTGGAATGAGGTCTAATACGCCCTCACTCATGAATTTTTCTACTATTTGCATACCCATATTTACACACACTCACGTCTCCCAAAGTAATGTTATCTACTCCCTCACATGACTCTAGAGCACTCTTCTCAATATTGGCATCCTCAAGAAAAACATAGTCTAGTGATTGGTATTCTCGTTTTAGCTTCTCAATTTGGTCAAGAAGATTTTTTTCAGTTTCACACAACTCATTATTAAATTATTGGGTGTTACACGCATCAACCTTTGCATTCAACTCTTCATCTAAGTTATGTACAGCCAAGCTAAAATTATAAATTTTATGTGCAAGTTCATCTCTCTCCTTAGACCAATCATTTACCAACGTTGTTAGAAGACAACGTCATTGCTCATATTCCCTTAATCGTGAATATTCTTCCCAATACCAACATTTACTCCCATATTCAAATTCAGACCTCCGGGAGTTCAGGTCATGACAAGCCCAAAAAATGGGCCATATAAGTTTTCCGTCAACCAAGCATCTTCATCAATAACCTTACCTCCGGATATTTCATCTCCTAGTGTCATGTTGAGAGAACAAGAAACACACTAAGAGAAAAATCAAATAGTTATATGAATAAAAATATTTACGAAAAGAGAAGACAAAAAATCAAAACTTGTAAAGATAAAAGTAAAAGTCTAATATAGAAAATTAGTTAATTTCTAAGTCCCCGGTAACGGCGCCAAAAACTTGTTACGGCCAAACGCACACGCAAGCGCACGCGGTCATCAAGTAATAAAGTGACTAAAAGTCGGATGTCGATCCCACGAGGACTTGTGATTAACTATTAACTAAATTAGACTATCCTAATTATC